>CAKOES020000156.1:0-45641 GCA_933207985.1 Pelobates cultripes
CCCTGGCAAAGCTTACCTTGTCATCTAAATGGTGACTAGGGCACAATAGAGTTGGGAATACATATTGTAAAAAAAAAAAGCCTCAACTGTTCCTTTAAGCATTATACAATATTAAGGATTGACTAAACATACAGCGATGGTTGAATTTCTGGCGATGAAAGCTAATCTAACTTTCCTCCGACGATTTATTGGACGACACATACATTGAGCAAATACAAGAAGGCACAGCTGCAAACGACATCACTTTCATTGCTATCTCCTGTTTCAGAAAAAAAAAATTATAAGTGAATATCAAGTATCTTCTTCCATTGCTCAGTATATAAAAAGGAAGTCTTTATTGTTGCCTCTTGGTAAGGTTTTATAAACTAGTTAGAATAATATTAGTTTGATTTCTATATCTTAAAGATGGTAATTTTAATAAGTTATTGGGGTCCATTCATTAAACAGTGGGCCTTATTTTCTGAACTGTGAATTGTACATTGAGTCAGAGAATTTGGCCAAAAAAGCCAAGCGGTCAGTTTAGCGTAGTTGAAGAATTTTCCCAAATTAAGGCATAATTTTTGCAGTTCAGTTTATGATTCAATTCTATTTGTTGCCTAGTGATTAAATCTCAGTGAGTATTCGTGACCTGAGGACTAACCTGAAAATTTAGGTCAAAATATCATCAAATCAAATCAAAGAATGGATAAAATAATTGCCAAATTAGTGAATTAAAGGGATATTCCAAAAACCATAAAAATATGTTAATGTATTGGTTTTGATGCAAGGACTCTCCCTCTTGTTTATGTCAAATGTTTTCAATCATTTTTAGAAAAGACAGAGGATACCTCTGTGTTCAAAGTCAACACCCCCAGCCTGGGACGTCATATGTAAAGGTAAACCCTCCAGAATATTTGTTCTTGTAGGCTGGATTTGCCCGTGCAGATATCCCGTGCAGATATCCATTAGCACTCTTAATGGATTGACACAGACTTCACATATCAGCACAAATATTTTGGATTAGAAACATAGAAACCAAGAAACATAGAATGTGACGGCAGGTAAGAACCATTTGGCCCATCTAGACTGCCTAATTTTCTAAATACTCTTAATAGTCCCTGACCTTATATTACAGATAGGATAGCCTTATGCCTATCCCACGCATGCCTAACCCCTTAAGGACTTCGGGTGTGCTATGCCGTCCTTGGGGACCCGGCTCTAAACGCCTCTGCTGTCCTATGCACTTAGTAGCCACTTAGTCACAAACACTGGCCAAAATTGGCATTCAAGTTAGTTTTTTGCATTTTTCACACACAAACAATATGAACGCTAACTTTGGCCAGTGTTTGTGACTAAGTGGCTATTAAAAAATACTGGACATACCCCATTTGCAATACCTTGGCTTGTCTTCTTTTGCAAATGGTATCCTTTGGGTAATTCTCATTCCTGGGCTACCATACGGCTCAAAGGCAACGTAACCAATCTGGCGAATTTCAATGTGACAAAACAGAAAAATGTAGCATGTTATATTTGACCCTGTAACTTCCCAAAACACCAAAAAACCTGTGCATACAGGTGATATTCGAAAAATTAGAATATCGTGCAAAAGTTCATTTATTTCAGTAATGCAACGTAAAAGGGGAAACTAATATATGAGATAGATGCATTACATGCAAAGCAATATAGTTCAAGATGTGATTTGTCATAAGTGCGATGATTATGGTTTACAGCTCATGAAAACCCCTAATCCACAATCTCAGTAAATTAGAATATTGTGAAAAGGTGCAATATTCTAGGCTCACAGTGTCCCACTCTAATCAGCTAAATAAGCCATAACACCTGCAAAGGGTTTCTGAGCCTTTAAATGGTCTCTCAGTCTGGTTCAGTAGGAATCACAATCATGGGGAAGACTGCTGACCAGGGTCGGACTGAGAACCCTCAGGGCCCCCGGGCAAAATAAATCAAGGGCCCCCTTACAGGTCCCACCCATACTCTGCAGCAAGCACCACCCTTGTCCCGCCTCCATGCACCGCCTCCAGCCACACCCTACACAATCTTTAGACACAAGGAACAAAAGGGCAAATAAGCCCTCAGAGGCCCCAGCAGAGACTACAATTGAGGGCTAATGGGCCATGGAGAGGGGTATTTCTAGCAGAGGCTATCTCAGTGTCCTTTAGAGAGTGTGTTAGAAAGAATCCCCTCCAAGCCCCATTAGAGACTACAATGGAGTCTAATAGGCTTGGAAGGGGGTCTTTCTAACAGAGGCCATCTCAGCGTCCATTAGATACCCACTGCTGGAAACAGTCGCCTCCAGGCCCCAGTAGAGACTACAATTGAGGGCTAATGGGCCATGGAGGGGATTTCTAGCAGAGGCTAGAGTCTAATGGGGCCTGGAGGGTGGTCTCTCCAACACTCTGGTTCCTATTCACAATATAGCAACACAACATAGCTCGCTGATACCTAAGCCAAGTTGGCTCCTCTTACCTTAATTACTGTTGCTGGCTGGCAGTCTGTGGGCTTGCTGGCTGCGGCTGGCAGGCTGTGGGCTTGCTGGCTACTGCCGGCAGGCTGTGGGCTTGCTGGCTACTGCCGGCAGGCTGTGGGCTTGCTGACTGCGGCTGGCAGGCTGCGGCTTGCTGCCTGCGGCTGGCAGGCTGTGGCTTGCAGGCTGTGGCTTGCTGGCTGCGACTGGCAGGCTGTGGGCTTGCTGGCTGTAAGCCTGTGGCTTGCTGTAGGCCTGTGGGCTGGCTACTGGCCTGTGGGCTGGCTAACTGGCTGGCTACTGGCCAGCCTGTGGGTTGGCTGGCTGGCTACTGGGGCACTTGTAGATTATTTAAAGAAATAATCCATGCACATTAACCACTACTGCTCCAGAGTAAGTAGTCAAACCGTTTAAGAACAGTTTGACAACTTACCTGGGGTCTGCTGGGATATGGGGCTGTAGTAGGGAACAGGAGCAGTGGTGCAATGTGTGTGAAAGGTTCAGTGTGTGGGGGGGAGGGGGTGTAGTGTGTGAATGTGTAGGGTGTGTGGGCTGTGTATGTGTGTGGCAATGTTAGTATGGGGGGCTGTGTATGGGGGTCTGTGTGTATATGGGTGGGCAGTGTATGTGTGTGTGTGAGGCAATGTGTGTAAATGTGTATGGTGTGTATGGGGGCAGTGTGTGAATGTGTATGGTGTGTGTGTGGGGACAGTGTGTTTATGGGGCTAGAGTTCACTCTCACCACTGCGACCACCAGGAATCCCTGGGGGTCACAGTGTTGAGAGTGAACTCTAGCCCGTAGCTCCAGGGCTAGAGTTGACTCTCGCAAGAGCGGTAACGTTGCCATGGTAACCGCGGCAACGCTCTGTGCTCGCACAAGAAGGACCCAGAGGAGCTGCAGGGTGAGCTCCCAGGTCCTCTCTTCCTCCCTCCCCTGCCCGCACGGTGCCTGCGGACAGGGAAGGGGGGGCAATTGCCCTGTTGCCCCCCTGGATCCACCAGTGATATCTACAGCCCTTCTGTGTGCCTTTTTGTCTCCCCCTGTCCCTCTGTATGTTTCTTTCTCCCCTCTCCTTCCCAATCTCTCTTACCCCTCTGCCTCTTTCTCCCTCTCTTCCACTGTTTTTCTCCCCCCTTTCCCTGTCTCTCTCTCCCCCACATCTCTCTTCCTCTTTGTCTCTTTCTCCCCCTCCCCATCTCTTTCTCCCCCTGTGTCTCATTCTTCCCTCTCTTTCTCCCCCCTCCCCCAACTCTCTATTCCCCCTCTTTCTCCCCGTGTCTCATTCTTCCCTCTCTGTCTCTTTCTCCCCCTCCCCATCTCTCTATTCCCCCTCTTTCTCCCCGTGTCTCATTCTTCCTCTCTGTCTCTTTCTCCCCCTCCCCATCTCTCTATTCCCCCTCTTTCTCCCCGTGTCTCATTCTTCCCTCTCTGTCTCTTTCTCCCCCTCCCCATCTCTCTATTCCCCCTCTTTCTCCCGTGTCTCATTCTTCCCTCTCTGTCTCCCCCCTCCCCATCTCTCTATTCCCCCGCTTTCTCCCTCTGTGTCTCATTCTTCCCTCTTTCTCCCCCATCCCCATCTCTCTATTCCCCTCTTTCTCCCCCTGTGTCTCATTCTTCCCTCTCTGTCTCTTTCTCCCTCTCCCCATCTCTCTACTCCCTCTTTCTCCCGTGTCTCATTCTTTCCCTCTCTGTCTCTGTCTCCCCTCTATCTCTCTGTTCCCTATTTCTCCCCCCTCCCCATCTCTCTGTTCCTCCCTCTTTCTCCCCTCTCCCCATCTCTCTGTTCCCCCCTCCCCATCTCTCAGTATGGCCCCCTCTTTCTTAAGTCTGAGGGGGCCGGCCGCGTTTCATGCTGGAGCCGCCGGACCGGGTGGCAGCCTCGCCGGTCCGGCGGCATTCCTCTCAATAACGCTGAAGGAGGAGGAGCATGTCTCTCTGTCATGCTCCTTTGTGGTTCCCACATCCTGTGCTGGGTATTGTGGGAACCGCCCCTGCTGCTGACCTGACAGTTGTGCAGAAAACCATCACTGACACCCTCCATAAGGAGGAAAAGTCTCAGAAGGTAATTGAGAAGGAAGTTGGATGTTCCCAAAGTGTTGTATCAAAGCAAATTAATAGAAAGTTATGTGGAAAGGAAAAGTTTGGAAGAAAAAGGTGCACAAGTAGCAGGGATGACCGCAGCCTGGAGAGGATTGTCAGGAAAAGGCCATTCAAAAGTGTTGGGGACTTTCACAAGGAGTGTGTCTATTGCTGTTCCATTTTGGAAGATTGGTTAAATATTTTGTTGGCAAGTCTATTGCTGTTCCATTTTGGAAGATTGGATAAATATTTTGTTGGCTTATGTATGGGGTTGCCTTTGGGATCCTATTGTGTATCAGCCAGGTCTTGTTATATGTTGCTAATATGTTGCAACTTTAATCAGTGGCACTTTGCTCCTGGTCAGGCAAGTCATAAGTTTGCATTGTGCGCATGCGCACGTCAGTGACTTGACGCGCATGCGCCGAGTGCCGTTCTGGTGCACATGGCTGGTGCCTTTGCCCCGTTGACGCTTGCGCGTCTTTGCGCATGCGCATTTTATGTATGGGGCGGTACATTTCGGCATTTAATATTTGATGGCGAACCGACATTTGTGGAGCTTGAATAAATAATAAATAATTAATAATGAACATATGACTATTATATTGTCATTAGTTTTGGATTATTATGTTTCTTTATCTATTATTATTAATAGTCTTTGGAGTAATTTCACGATCATGTGATTAGTATACTTCAATTGGCCATTTGGTGTCACATGGTTATTATCATGTGATTTCACCTGGAAATGCAGTTATTTAAAATCTTCTGCTGCTCCATAAGGTAAAAAGATACTACTGAATACAGCTGTAATACTATTTAACTGATTAGAGTTTAATGGTTGAATTTGTGATATGATTGGCTGATACCCTTTGATCTCTTTGACACCCCCTGATAATGTGATTACTATTGGAGAGCTAATTAATCTTTTAATTAGTGTTATTATTATCACCTGTTTATAACATATGTTTGATAATATACCACATGTTTTTTCACTTATTTGAATATTGTATACACCTATATATTGTGTTTTTGTATGTGCTACATTAGCTTGAAAAAAGCCCTGTTGGGGCTGAAACGTTGCTTTGTAGTTCCTGGTCCAAATAAATTGCCTTAAGAATTGGAAACTGTTGGAGTGCCTTGATCATTTTCTACAAATTTCACAAGGAGTGGACTGAGGCTGGAGTCAGTGCATCAAGAACCACCACACACAGACGGATCCTGGACATGGGCTTCAGATGTTGTATTCCTCTTGTCAAGCCGCTCCTGAACAACAAACAACGTCAGAAGTGTCTTACCTGGGCCAAAGAAAAACAGACCTGGTCTGTTGCTCAGTGGTCCAAAGTCCTCTTTTCTGATGAGAGCAACTTTTGCATCTAATTTGGAAACCAAGGACCAAGAGTCTGGAGTAAGACTGGAGAGGCACACACTGCAATATGCTTGAAGTCCAGTGTGAAGTTTCCACAGTCTGTGTTGATTTGGGGAGCCACGTCATCTGCTGGTGTTGGTCCACTGTGCTTCATTAAGTCCAGGGTCAACACAACCGTCTACCAGGAGATTTTGGAGCATTTCATGCTTCCTTCTGCAGACGAGCTTTATGGGGATGCTGACTTCATTTTCCAGCACCTGCCCACACTGCCAAAAGCACCAAAGCCTGGTTCAATGACCGTGGGAATACTGTGTTTGATTGGCCAGCAAACTCGCCTGACCTGAATCCCATAGAGAATCTATGGGCATTGCCAAGAGAAAGATGAGAGACATGAGACCGAACAATGCAGAAGAACTATTGAAGCATCCTGGTCTTCCATAACACCTCAGCAGTGCCACAGGCTGATAGCTTCCATGCCACGCCGCATTGAGGCAGTGATTGCTTCAAAAGCACCCAAACCAAGTACTGAGTCCATATGCATGCTTATACTTTTCAGAGGTCTGATATTGTTCTGGGTACACTCCTTGTTTTATTGATTGCAGGTAATATTCTAATTTACTGAGATTGTGGATTTGGGGTTTTCATGAGCTGTAAGCCATAATCATCGCACTTGAACTATCTTGCTTTGCATGTAATGCGTCTATCTCATATATTAGTTTCCCTTTTTACGTTGCATTACTGAAATAAATGAATTTTTGCACGATAATTTTTCGAGTATCACCTGTATAGTAAAATTCCAAGTTTTGTTTATGTTTTATTTTGATGAAAACGTTTACATTTGGCTTAATCCTTAAGGGCTTAAACTCCTTCAATGTATAGAAACATAGAATGTGACGGCAGATAAGAGAATGGTGTGGCCCCTGCATACTATGTACCAGGCTGGTGGAATGGGTTTTTGGTAACAGGATCATCTGTTTTCATTTAGTTTGCGATCCAAGCAGAGTAGCAAACCCATAGATTACATTGTTAAATTGATTAATACAATATTTTCCTGCCAAGTGCAAGTATAAATGTAACAAAGAGAGACAAATATCCAACAATTCTGAAGGGAGGTCACCTGAGGGACACAGAGATATTAACTGACTAACAAATACTGTTTACCTATGTAAGAAAAATAGCGTTTACATTTAAAAACATTTTTTTTACTAAACGGCAAAATAATAAATCAATTACAAATAATGTACCAAATAAATTGCACTAATTTTACTTATGTTTCTAGTAAATAGTTATGTAATATTCTGTTCCATATGATTGTTAACATATAATTTTATATTGCTTCATGAAAACCACATTAACACCTTTTAATATGTGTTTCACGTGACACACCAATTTCACAATTAAGTGAATGAGAGATTAGTGACATCTAGTGGTCATTCCAAGTTAAACAACATTAATTACATCACATATTTCAAACACATTTTATGTAAAGGTTTGGTTTTCTCAGCAAAAGAAAAATATACTTGTTAGAAAACACAAAATGACAGAAGAGACAGACATGGCGTGCTGAACTGACTGGCCAAAATAATGGAAATGCAAATCTCTAACAAAAATATTTGCATCCATTTGGAGAATTTGGAGGTCGAGGCAACACCTTTAACTCATTGTCATGTTCCACCAAACCATTCCTGAACAATCTTCAGTGTGGCAGTGTGCATTGTCCTGATTAAAGATGCCACTGCTATCAGGGAATACTATTGCCATGTTCCCATAGAACATTTTGCTGTCATCTCTTCCTCAGGTAAACAACATACATGCAACGGGCCTTCCATCTAATCTAAAAGAAAACGTGATTCACCAGACCAGGCAACCCTCTTCACTGTTCCATGTTCCAGTTCTGATGCTCACATCCTCATTGACGGGAAGTTCAGTGTAGGACAGGGGTCATCATGGGTACTCTTACCAGTCTGCGGAAATTGCATGGACATACTGACATTCATATACATTCATATGTACTAAGAATGAAGTACACACATACATTAATGGACACATATACACAGACACACACATTAATATACATAACTCATACATATTCACACACATTCAAAGACAAACACACAATGTATACAGACACACATCCTTGAATACACACATTCATACACATACAAATCCACACAATAACATTCATATGCACACTCATAATTACATCCATAATTTGCACACTCCAAGCTATTAATTAAACAGCGGGGAGGTACTCTCCCGGATTACTGAAAAATGGGATTGCCAGATCTCTTCAATATGATCCACTTCAAACAAAGCAGCAAAAATATTAGACAAAAAGCATGGTGCCTTCTAAAATCTATAAACCCAAAGCACAAATAAAAAAAGAATTATACAAATGTATATAACATGTATCTTCACTAGTTTAGTGGAATGAAATGTGTTGCCTATGTATTGTACTGCCATCTAGTGGTGGAAATAATGATTTGTAATGGAATTAAAGGACCACTATACTGCCAGGAAAACATACTCGTTTTCCTGGCAATATAGTGCACTGACGGTGCCCCCACCCTCAGGGACCCCCTGCTCTCCTCCTCCTCTCCTCCTCTTCGGCTGAATGCGCATGTGCGGCAGGAGCTGTGCGCGCATTCAGCCTGTCTCATAGGAAAGCATTCACAATGCTTTCCTATGGACGCTGGCGTCTTCTCACTGTGATTTTCACAGTGAGAAGCACGCAAACGCCTCTAGCGGCTGTCAATGAGACAGCCACTAGAGGCTTTAGAGGCTGGATTGACCCATTTATAAATATAGCAGTTTCTCTGAAACTGCTATGTTTATAAAAAAAAGGGTTAATCCTAGAGGGACCTGGCACCCAGACCACTTCATTAAGCTGAAGTGGTCTGGGTGCCTAAAGTGGTCCTTTAAATGCCTGTCTTTCTAGCAAAAAAAAAAACAAAATAGCAAAGAAATACAAAATGCAAAGCAAGAAACAAAGCTAGGTAACAGGTATGCACAAAGTATAACACTGTCTTTCAATAATTCTACTGGAAAAAGGGCTCAGAGCAGAAGGAGTGCAGAATATAAACAGATAACACATAGGTGCATCATAGTAAAATAGATTAATTGAATAAAGCATTCCCTAGGTGGTTCAATTTAGAGTGAATTCCACGGTACTGAATTCCACATCCCCCCTCCCGAGAAAATAGTAAAGCCGACGCTACCCCCTGCCGGCCCATCCTCGCGCCAGCCCTGCAGTTTGCCTTCACGGACCGGAGGGGAGATCAGTGATCTCCCTCCTTGGCCCACACAGGCACATTGCTGGACGGCTGGCAGTGGAGCGAGAGAGGACCTGCCGGGTTCTCCTCTCACGAGCACGGAGCGTTGCTGCGGTTACCATGGCAACGCTCTGTTCTTGTGAGAGTGAACTCTAGTCTGAGCTGCAGGCTAGAGTTCACTCTCACCACTGGGACCACCAGGGTTTGGAAGAAAGCAATGTCTCCCCTTCCCTCAGCAAAGGTAAGAAGGGAGGGGAGACATTAACTATATTTTAGTAATTATTTAATCATTTAAAAAAATATCTTTAATCTGCCCCCCTATCCCCTCACACAAACTATAACACCCTACAAACTGCACCACACACAAACACACTGCCTCCCTTACACACACAGCCCCCCTTACACACACTGCACCACACACAAGCACACAGCCCCCCTTACACACACTGCACCAAACACAAACACACTGCTCCCCCTTACACACAGCCCCCCTTAAATACACTGCACCACACACAAACACACTGTCCCCTTACACACACTGCCCGCCTTACACACACAGCCCCCCGTTACACACAGTGCCCCCATACACTCAGTGCCCCCCTTTCACACACTGCCCCCCTTACACACACAGCCCCCAATACACACAATGTAACTACACACACACTAACCCCTCATAGACACATTTCATCACTCACACAAAAACACACTGCCCCCTTATACACACACTGCACCCCTCACACACATACACACTGTTCCCAATACACACACTGCACCCTTTAGACACAAACACACTGTTCCCAATACACACACTGCACCCTTTACACACAAACACACTGCTCCCAATATACACATTGCTCCCCCATACATACACTGCACCCCTCTCACACACGCACTGCCCACCCCGTGCACACACACTGCCCCTCCATACACATACTGCACCCCTCAAACACATACACACTACTGCCCCTATCCCGGCAGACCCCGGGTAAGTTATCAAACTGTTTTTTAAACGATTTGACTACTTACTCTGGGAGGGCGCCACGGCACTCCTAGCACCAAAACCACTACAGAGAGCTGCAGTGGTTATTGTGTCTGGATTGTTTCTTTAAATGATGTGCCAGTGCCCCTCCTGAGATTAGGTTCTGGATCTGCCACTGGTCACAACCATAATCACATGACTATGGTTGACAAGGAAACCAATAAACAGGAAATGAACACATATCTACACAATATATATGAAAAATAAAAAATGAGTCCAAACATGATCATAAGTACTAAAAATGTAAATATAATTTAAGTTTAAACAAAAAAGAAGTTATATCACCTAGATTGTGTGAAATGATGTCAGAAATTGATAGAAATCCATATTTCTTGTGGAACATCTATGTGTTCCACTCAAGGTTGAATAAAGTCTCCTAATACCCCAAGTGTCCAGCAGAAATGAAATATAATATAATTGCAAGATGCACATGCGTCCACACTATAAGATTGGCCACAAAAACAAATTGATTAGTAGGTATAATCCGGACATGTTCCGGATTACAGTGTTTCGGTACAATGTTACAATGTTTTGGTACAAAATAAAGAGCTCTTAAAAAACGAAATACGGGGCGTGGCCTAACTCCGCATGGCAGCAGTCGCATAATTTGGAAGCTCCGCCATTACGTGGGCTTACACAGCGTGGAAACCAGCGATACTCACCCACCACATCTCCCATAGGCCGGCGAGGGAACAGGGGAGGACATGACCACTAAATCCTCCAAAAAACTAAAACAGAAGACGCTGCACTCCCACCTCACGATGGGGAACAATGGCGTCCAAGATGGCGCCGACGGAGCGCACTATTCCGCCTCGGATCACGAGAGTGGAGAAAGCCTGGACCCCCCTAGCATCACCAACAACCACCTAGCCACCGATGCCTCGGTGAGCAGCATGCTACAGTCGCTCCAGACTAACCTGAGGTCGGATTTTTCCAAGATGGCGGCGGACGTAAGGGCAGACATTCAGGCCCTGGGAGACAGAACAGCACACTTGGAGGAGGCAACGGAGGGGTTAAGAGAGGCCCATAATGAGCTGGCAGAAGCGCACACAACATTGCAGCGAAAGGTACAATTCCTAGAGAGCAAAATCGCTGATAACGAGGACAGGGACAGGAGAAACAATATACGGCTACGAGGTGTCCCTGAAACAGTAGGCCCTCAAGATCTGGCCACATTCGTTAAAGAGCTGTTCAAGGCGCTCATTCCGGCATTGGAAACCTCAGACCTGCGCTTAGATCGCACTCACAGATTACCGAAGCCGAAGCAATTACCTCCAACTACACCGAGAGATGTAATCACCAGAATCCATTACTTTGAGGTCAAAGATCGCTTAATGCAAGCATCCAGATCTAACCCATCATTGCCAAAGCCGTTTGCTGATATCAAACTGTTTATTGACCTGTCAGCGGCAACCATGACCAAGAGACGAGCGTTTGCACCTGTAACCGCAGCGCTTAGGAATGCTGCTATCCCGTACAAATGGGGATATCCCACGAAGATACTACTGAAACGAAATGGAGTGGATTTGGTAATCTTTACCCCAAGAGATGGCGCAAAATTGCTCAAAGAATGGAACATCCGACTTGACGTAGCCAGTTCTCCAGCACCCTCATCACCCAGAGAACAACCCCGAGACTACCGACCTGTCCCATGGCACGCGGCAGAACCACAGAAGACGCCACACCATCCAGCGAGGCCCAAGGATGTAGAACACCACTGATGGAGTACAGATATGTATCCCACACAAGAACTATACAACTAGTTCCCCCCCGGTGCACCCTCGCAGCTGTGCTCACTTGCAAGGTGTCTCACAGCCGAGAGCCCACCCAGGCGGAGAACCGCTTTACTGTTTACGTTACTTAATTGGCACTGTTATTCTTTTTTCCTAAACTTAATTGTACTGTTAAGAAATATTACCTATACGGTATATCAATAGAGGGACGCACACGTATAGCGTTGCGCCCGGTAACTCAGGGCACTATAATCAAAAAAAAAAAAAAAAAAATTTTCTTATTCTAGGTAACATAGGAAAACCGTAACAGGTAATACCTACCAGCACCCACAGAGCCCCACTCGGCTTACTTAGTAAGCCATTTCCTTACCCGTCGGCAGATTTCTGCACTAAGCCACCCAGCTAACGGGTTTTGTATATAGTTCAAGTTGTATTGTTATACGTTGAACCCTACCGCACCCCTCCAACCCCCACCCACGCACTTGACGAAATAAGGTGACACTAGGGGCTGAGTAGCACGGCATAGCCTTTACCTCCCTGCCCACCTGATTATAGCGGTGAGGATGTCAATCACTGTACTTTCTCTCAATGCCAAAGGGCTGTACACGCCCCATAAGCGAAGACTGGCACTTTTAGAAGCCAAAAAATGTAAGGCGCAGGTAGCCTTCTTTCAAGAAACCCATTTTAAATGGGGTTCACGGCCTAAATTTAACTCCCCCTGGTTTCCAATAGATCACCACTCCTGCTGCTCCACAAAAAAAAGAGGAGTCTCTATTTTAATAAGCAAGAACGTCACCTTTGAGCTGGTCCGTAAGATTAGCGATAAGACAGGTAGATATCTCATCGTTCAGTGTCACCTTAACAACAACCCCTTCACATTAATGAATGTATATGGACCCAACGCTAACCAAGAAATGTTTTTGCACCGAATATTTGCCTTGTTGAATATGTACAGCTTTGGGGAGGTAATACTTGGAGGAGATACCAACTTTCTTCTAGATAGTTTTAAAGATTCCTCTGCCTCACATACTATAACACCCAACACCTCTAAGAAACGGCTCACACAATCGCATAACATATGCGATATCCTAGCAACACATGATTACGTAGACCCTTGGAGAATTACACATCCCAACGAAACTGATTACACATGTCATACAGCGGTACACAATAGCTACTCCAGATATGATAGGTTCTTGGTCAGAACCACCTCCCTTCTCAAGATACTAGACACTACCATAGGGGACATCACGTGGTCCGACCACGCACCAATCACGTTAACGATCAAGGACCAGTTCCCTCAGACTGGCCAGAGAACTTGGAGGTTAAACAACACCTTGTTAACAAACACACACATAGTCCAGGAAGTCACACAGGACCTACAAAACTACTTCGAGGACAATGATAAGCACAACACTGATCCGGATTATGTCTGGCTAGCACACAAGGCGGTCATTAGAGGCAGCTTCATAAAACATGCCAGCCATGCCTACAAGACACAAAGAGCACAATACTTAGCCCTTATCAGTGAGATCAAACACACCACACACAACAACAAACATGCACCCACCCCTGAGACACAACGAAAACTCTTGAGCCTGCAAACACAATTACGAGATATAGAGTTAACCAAAACAACCTACCTCTTACGAAAATCAAAACACAAATTCTTCGCGGCAGGGAATAAAGCAGGCGCTAAGCTAGCGGCGCAATTAAAACAAAAAATGATCGCCTCCAGGATTGCCTACCTCACAGATGGAAAAGGTCACAAAACTATTGACCCACGAGATATTGTTAATATGTTTGCAAATTACTATCGTCAGCTATACAATTTAAGTGAAGAGGGTACCACTAAGGTCCCAACTGTAGCGGACATAGACGTATTCCTACAAGACCTCTGCTTGCCCGCCCTGACACCGACCGCAATACAATCACTACGACAGCCTATCTCCTTAGAAGAGATCACTTCGGTGATCAAAGACTTACCCGTTGACAAATCACCTGGACCAGACGGTCTCACCAATGCCTATTACAAACTATTTGCGAATACCCTCTCCCCGTACTTGTTGAAACTATACAGACAGAGTAATGACAGAGGAGCCCTACCGGCTGAAGTACTTCTAGCACACATATCCACCCTCCCCAAGCCAGGAAAACCACCGACACACTGTAAAAATTTCAGACCCATCTCCTTACTAAATGGGGATGCTAAAATCTACGCCAAGATCCTTAGCAACAGAATAGCACCACTCCTCAGAAACTTAGTGCATAACGACCAGTCAGGGTTTGTCAGAGGACGGCAGGGCTCAGACAACACCAGACGAATCCTCAACATACTGACACATATGGAAAAAAACAACACAGGGGGCCTTCTCTTGGCGCTAGATGCGGAGAAGGCATTCGACCGCCTCAATTGGAAGTACATGTCTGAAGTCCTGGGGAGGTACAGATTTCCGCCCGAAATGATTAGAGGGATAGCGGCGCTGTATAGCGCACCAGCGGCGAGGGTCTCCAACGGAGGCTTTACGTCTGACAAATTCTCTATTACTAATGGGACGCGCCAAGGTTGCCCCTTGTCCCCCCTCCTCTACATTCTCTCGCTGGAACCTCTGGCGTTAAAGATCCGTACGAATCCTGACATAAGAGGAGTAACAGTGACAGGCCAGGAACACAAACTGGCACTGTTTGCCGATGACGTCTTGGTGTCATTAACAGACCCAGAGAAGTCATTGCCACACCTTATGAACACACTTACCGACTTTGGCTTAGTTTCCCACTATAAACTTAACCAAGATAAAACTCAGGCACTGACGGTTAACCTACCCTTAGAACGCACGCAGACACTACAACGACAACACCAATTTGACTGGAGACTCTCATCCCTCACATACCTAGGGGTCAAAATCGCAACTTCCATAGCAAAAATCGTAAAATTAAATTACCTACCCTTACCACACATGTGCAAGGCGGACACCCTAAAATGGAAACATGTACACCTATCCTGGCTAGGAAGGATTAACGCCTTCAAAATGTCTATATTACCCAAAATTCTTTATGTTTTCCGTATGCTACCTCTCACGGTACCACAACCTCTGCTTAAGAGCATACAACACACGTGCAACACCTTTATATGGGACAATAAAAAGCCCAGGATCCCTCACAGACTTTTGTACACTCAGGTCAAACAAGGAGGAGTGGGTCTACCAAACATTAACCAATACTATAAAGCCGCGGCGCTAACAGCCGGCATAATGTTACACTCTCCTAAAGGGGACATCAGCTGGGTAGACATGGAAAACGCCCAACTAAAAACACTAAATATAGTTGATGTCCTATGGACGCCTAAACACCTACGGATCCCCAAACTAGACCTATTTCACTCAACGTCTCTGACACTTCGTACATGGGACACGTTTATGGCCACAATGGGGTGCAAACTTTCCTTCCATCCCCGGGCACCACTGACTGCCCTAAGAACCGCATCCCCCGATCTCCCTCTAACAAGGTGGACTAAGGCAGGAATCACCAACATCCAGCACCTAGTAGACAATAAAGGCGTAATAGCATTCGCGGATATACAGGCCAAATGGCACCTACCGATGAGGGAGGTATTTACCTACCTAAGACTCAAAGGGACCATACTGACTCATGTGAACCTACACAACAACACTCGGGAGCAATCACTGGTGGCGGGCGGGATTTTAGACAGATGCTGGGCCGCACCAAATAAACCAAAAGCCATCTCCCTCTGTTACAAAATGTGGGAGACCACACTACCACAACACACCCCCCTCTGTAAGACTAAATGGGAGGAGGACTGCTCCCTTCAACTCTCAGAGGACGACTGGGTCAGAGCAATAAATAGCCTCTCAAAACTCACTAGATGTTACACACACATAGAAGCGCATAGGAAGCTACTGTATAGGTGGTACATGACGCCAAGTCGGTTACATAAAATATACCCCAGTGTCACACCGACATGCTGGAGGTGTTCAAGGGACACCGGTACATTCCTCCACATATGGTGGACATGTCCAGTGATACAACCCCTCTGGACAGAGGTTAGGAGATTGCTGTATAAATTGGGCGTGACAAACCTATTGCCAAGCCCGCAAACATACCTCATGCTTATGCTCCCCAGTGACCTAGCTAGAGAACACAGACAGGTGTGCGCCATCATGATACTGGCGGCCAGGAACCTTCTAGCGACGAACTGGAAGTCGCACCTATGTCCATCTAAAACACAACTATGGGACAAGATTCAACAATACCATGTCTATGAACGAATGACGATGACCCATAGTATAGAATCACAACAGTTCCATTCAACATGGAAACAGTGGACATGCTTATACGACCAAGCCACAAATCACCAAAATCCACCTTGAGACCGTTAAATATGGCCTGACAGACTGTACCAGCACGCAACACCGTGCTTACAGAACCAACCTTTATCCTCCCGCACCAGACTGCTTTGCCCACAAACACCCAACAACGGGTAAACAATACGTGAGTGTAAAACTATACTAAGCAACCTTAAGTATGTGTATATCAGGTATATTGTTATTGCGGACACAGCCGCCTGCGAAACCCTAAATGTCACTGTCGAAAAACTTGATAACAAACCTTGTAAAAGTCCATATTGTCTGCTTTCCCCCATTGTTATCCTTATAACTCCCTTCTCTTTTCTGTACCCCATATACTTGAAAATCAATAAAAATTTGCATTAAAAAAAAAAAAACGAAATACAAATTTGATTGGTCATCAAGTATGAAATACTTTGGTATAACGATATGCTCTGACCCAAACAAAATAATAGAAGCAAATTTCTTACCTCTTCTTAAACAAACGTCTAAACAGTTGAAAGATTGGGGAAAGATGGAATTCTCATTCTGGAGAAGAATAAATATTTTAATATCATATGTTCTCCCCAAATGGTTATACCTTCTCCGTATGGTACACCTCATAGTCCCCAGTAGCTTTCTCTCTATGGTTCAGGCGGCATTTAGGAACTTTGTCTGGCGTAGTAAAAAACGAGGATAAAACTAGACGGTCCTAAACTGAAACCTGCTCAAGGAGGACTTTCTATGCCAGATATACATGAATACCATAATGCAAGCATGTTGATGCATGCATTTTTTATGAATTTTGGACAATGGAAGTATCAAAAATGCCAATAGTTGGAAGATGTTTAATTATGGAGCACATTTTAAATAATTGGCAGAAATTTAGGAAGAAAATAAAGTTAAATAACAAAGTCCTAATAAATACTCCCCTGGAAAATTTAGCAAATGATATAAAATACATTAATCTGAGTAAATGGTATAGAAATGGCTTAAGGACAATAAGTGATTAACTGGTGGATAAACGTATTAAAACTTTGATTAAAATTTCTGAAAAAACACAAGAACTTAAAGGAGAATTTTTTTTAACTATTTACAAATAAAAGGAAATATTAGGAAACATTTATGCCTAGAACCTAAAGAGACAATTACAAAGATCCAAACAATCCAAAGAAAGATTGAATCAAAAGGCATGCTAGCTTGATGTAAAGAACTGCTAAGATTGGGGGAAAAATAAGCTCAATCAGGGCCGCAGAGAAATGGTAAAGGGACATACAAGTTAAAATTACTCAAAAAGAATTAACAGGAGCTTTTCAAAAAGTCTGTAAATCAGTAAGATGCCTGAATTTAACAGAGATGCAATTTAAGCTCAGTAACCGTATCTACCTGGCCCCGAGCCGGACAAAATCCAAGCAATCAGTAAGATCAAACTCCCACTGAAACCAGAATCTTACTTTCTATTTTTAAATTTTCCAAAAATGCCCAAAGCAGAGTATGGCATAGTAGTACATACTTTGCTAGCAGCAAATATCACAATAGCCAGAAAATGGAAATCTTGTATGTCACCACTATGGATTGAGGTTAAAATATGGAAATAGGAAGAGAGAAGTACCAAAATTGTATTCAGAAAAGGAATTATAAATGGGATCTATGGATAAAATCGATCCCTAAGTGAGCATGATAAACAAATAACCCAAGGATGAGAGGAGAAAATATTTAACCTCTCTAGGAGCTGTCCTGCCAGACATGAATGTTGCTTTATATGTTATCCCCTTCCAATAAAAATGGGATAGGGAATATTTGGAATGTGAGGCCCTACTGGAGGAGAGAAGTATTCTATATATTGATTGTTTAAAATAGAACTATATGTTTTGTATAGTCAATGTTTCTTTTATGTGTGTTTTTGTTCTTTTGTGTCCAATAAAAAAAAAGGAAACAAATAAAAAATAAATAAATGAAAAAAAAGGCACTTAAATAATCTACAAGTGCCCCTCCCGAGATCAGGCTCTGGATCCGCCACTGGCGGTCGCACCCTATCAGTGCAACCTCGCTGATAGGCTGAGCTTACCTACTCGACGACAAGCCAGGAGCGGTCCCACTGGGATCTCTGTCCCCTCTGCTGCAAAGCAAAATGGCACAGACGACGCAGTCGCGACCATTTATAGCCCCCCCCGAGGGTCACAACCTTTCACATTCTGGGGTCAGAGGTCATGCTCTGACCAATCACAGCACAAGGAGGGATATTTAAATCCCTGAAGTTCCCTAGCTCATTGCCCTGTCGTGGTTTCAGTTTTTGGTTCCCGAGAGTGCGATTTCTTGTCTTGTATTTGACCTTCCCGGTATTTTGACCTTGGCTATCCTTGACTACTCTGATTTCTGGTTCCCTTGACTTGGCTTTCCATATCATTCTCGTGTCTTTCTGGCTTCCTTGACCTCGGCTTTCCCTTGACCATTCTCTGTCTTTCAATGTATTAATCCTGCCATTCTAAGGACAGGTTTACGTTCTGTCCTTTTGCTATTCTGTCTATGTAGATATTACATAGTTCTGCATGCTGGACCACACTAGCAGTCGTGACAAAGGGTGATGGCAGTTGGCACCCAGACCACTTCAATGAGCTGAAGTGATCTGGGTGCCTAGAGAGCAACTCCACCATATGTGCATCTGATTACCCTTCGATTGATTGCATCTCCAGCATCTATCAGTGCTGTTTAGATACATTTTAGCGATGCTAACAGGAACTAAATGCCACCTGTTCATCAACTTAAATTGTAATTCCTTAAGTTTTAAACATGGAATAGCCCGATCCAATAGTTTCAAAGAATAATTTCCAATCTTATTGTAAAATGTAGATTTTGTCCCCATTTTTTTAATTGTCACTGGGCATAATCTATCCTTAGTGTCTTTATCAAATGGGGACAGTCATCAGTATTTTGTAATCCTTCTGCCGAATCATATTATTCATGAGCTGGCTGGGTGTTCCAGTGTTACGTCTATCAAGATGTTTATTAAGAATGCCTTTTACTCTCAAATATTTAAAAGTTTCACTTTGATGCAATCTGTATTCAGTTTGTAAGTTAATCAGTGACTTTATCAAGATATATACTTTATTAAGATATAAATCTTCCGTTAAATAAGTAGTAAATACCAAAGGTAAAGATGAAAGAATTTTATTTTGTAGACCTAGTTTCTTTCCAGTCACTTTCCAACTGCATAAAATCTGACAAAGCGCTAGGCTTCCATCTGGTCTCAAGGTCATCCTATTTTTATTGAGTGGATTCCTAAGTTATTATTATTATTATCATTATTATTATAAGTTATTTATCTATATATTTACTACATCCTGTTCCAAAGAAAACCAACCTTCCTTTGGACTCTCCCTTTTTTGTGTAATTATTGTGTGCATTAATATAGGTTTCTCCCTTTTTTTTTATAAGACTTGTAGACCTAGTCTTGGTTTCTTACCCAGCCATATACAACGATGGAAGGTCGATTGTATAAGTTCCAACCAGGGCATTGGAACCATAGAAGAAGCATTCTAAAGAAGCATTCTAAATGGTACATATATTACCAATTCCCCAAGGGTATGAAAACTTTTGAGCACAACTGTATGTGTTGTGTATGCCCATTCTAATTTTTTCACAGTCATAAAATTCCAGTGCATCTACGTGAGTATCGAGGGAAAGAAAAAAAATTACAGATTCAAACAAAAACGCATGTAATGCACCATAGCTATACAAACTATTGTGTATGGTGCGGACTGAGAAAGTGAGTCTATGGCAGTAGTGAGCATCTGTAGTGTGTGTCTCTGCATGATGCATTGTAAGACATGTGGGTATGGTATAGTCTCATTGTGTATGCGCAACAATATATAAGAAAACGTAGCTCAACTAGAGTGTACGACCCTTAACAAAGGGGATCCCAGGAGGAGGGGGGAGAAAAATATTAAGTGCAACGTCCGCTCTAGGTGTAATGTAAGCACCCTATGGTGTAATTTCGTGGGTGTGGATGTGATGGGTTATTTATTTGGAGTCTTTAGCCCCCTCAGGTCTTTATATTGATTTTAATTTGTATATATATATATATATATATATATATTTATTTTTTTTACAATTTTTATTTTTTTTATATTTATTGTGATGGAGGTAGTCACCATCACTGGTAACATAAGATGGACACTTCAGTTAGATACCTGGATGACTCCTATGTTTGTTTAAGTCACCCTGTGCACACTGTAGGTGCAAGGTGTGTGTAATGTATGTGTATTATGTACTTATTGTTAATTGTTTGTGTGCTCTCCTGTCCTGCTGATGCCTACTACCAACTAGGTGGATTTGGATATGGAGCCTGTATAGCACCCTCTCTTGGTAGAAACAGCTATATGCACTAGCTGAATAGCAAGGTTTGTTAATTTAGAAATTAGATTTTCATATTGCTAATTCTGCAGACAGGAGAGATATATTTAGGGTTAATTAGTGTCTTCCCAACCCCCTTATGAATATGTCATTGTGTTATAATAACTTGCTATATGTTGTCTGCTATGATTTGGTTATTTGTATTTTATTGAAGTTGTCACAGCAATCTAAGTGTAATGAACAAATGGGCTTGTTAAAATAAAGCATTACATGTTAGCTCTATTTGGAACTGGGTGTCCTGTGTGGATTTTTAGGGATTCAAGTGACAGAGTCTTCAGATCTGTTGGTTTTTTGCACAATTCTTCTAGCCCTGGGATAAAGCAAGAGAAGTAGGCCTGAGAGATTACCCTTGTAAAATCACATTATAGGCAGTGCTCCGGATATTCGAAAGGCCTTTGATCAACAAAGCGTCTCCTCACATTTAAAAAAATACCACAACAAAGATCCTAGTGTTTTTACCTTTTTAGGGATACAAGAGCTTAAAAGTTATTGGCGTGGAGGAAATTATATCCAGAATATAGGGAAAGAGGAGATGAAGTGGGTTCATAATTTGGAGACTTTAGAACCCAAGGGACTTAACATAGAGTTTGATTTGTATAATTTTTTATAAAATATTTTTATATATTTTTACACTATTTTTATACAATCTTATATATTGCTGTGTATACCAATTAGGAATGTAGATTTAGCGATATTAATTAATATTAATGCCCCTCCTTTTTTTCTCCCTTTTGAGTTGGTATTTCTTTTATATATTTATACATTTTATTATATGTTTGCATTAGTATTTTTTTTAATTATTCTGTCTTTCTTTTATATAATGTCTGGGTTTCTTTTATGTACTTTCTACTCTCTGAGATATACCATTGTTGTGTGATTTTCGTGCAAAACAGGGTTCAGGTGATATACCATAGTCTTGTGGACTTTAAACATTTACATAATGGCATGTAGTTACTCAGGTTTAAGGTTTCCAGGAAGGACCAATCACAAAGTGACTTTTAATGTATCACACCTACTATAGCGGACTTAAAAAGTACAGGACGGACAAACTATGCGATCTGAAGAAGCCGACCAGGCAAAACGCGTCATCACATTCTGATACGTTCAACGTCATTACCTGGTCGTACGATGCTCAGGATCCCGGAAGAACTCCCCACTGTGCCAATAGCCTGAAAACCGCAAGTGCCAGCCCTGAGTTGGAAAGACTAAGAAGCCAAAGTGTATGGACTACACTACATCAGGGAAAAGAGCTGTATCACTGATATGTGAACTTTCATTTTATTTTATGGGAATAAAGAATTTTGTCGTATCGAGTTGCCGTCCTGTTTACCTGCTATACTACAGTCCTGATTTTAGGATCCAAGCTATTAAAGTTAGAGCAGACTTTTACTGCTCTCTCCTTGTGAGTTTATTAGATTCACTTATTTTACTGTAATATATGCTACAGAATTACACTATATATTTTCTCCTCTTGATTTTTTTATGTATTTTGCTCCATCACATACCTGTGGGAGACTATTATGAATTTCCAATTTTAGGGGACTACTAAGTAAGTTTTTATTATACTTACAACTCAGTGCACTTTCAATTATTGCACAATATTTTAACAATTTTTTAAACAATATATGTCACTTTTTTCAGCACTTTATAATTGCAGTTTGTTACACTTTATATACACTGTATAGTATTTTAAAGGAACAGCACACTTTTAAAATCTTGTATGGTAAAAACAGTTAAAGGACCACTCTAGGCACCTGGACCACTTCAGCTTAATGAAGTGGTCTGGGTGCCAGGTCCTTCTAGGGTTAACCCATTTTTTTATAAACATAGCAGTTTCAGAGAAACTGCTATGTTTATGAATGGGTTAAGCCTTCCCCCAAAGACTCTAGAGGCGCTTGCGTGATTCTCACTGTGAAAATCACAGTGAGAGCACGCAAGCGTCCATAGGAAAGCATTGTAAGTTTTAACCCCTTCCCCTTTCCAGAGCCAGGTGGGAGGGGGACCCTGAGGGTGGGGGCACCCTCAGGGCACTATGGTGCCAGGAAAACGAGTATGTTTTCCTGGCACTATAGTGGTCCTTTAAACATGCTAATCTATTGTGATGGCCTAGATCTGTATAAATTATGATAGGCATACATTTTGAAAATGTGTTCCTTTTAATCTGTACCTTTTATATTGCATTCATACCAACTAACATTTTATATTACTGAATTAATAAATATATAAACATAAATTAAATATGCCACTCCTTCTTTCAATGTGTGGCACTTAATAATTTTACTAGTTTACTATTTTTCTATTTGGCAAAAATGTTTACTTGCCAACTAATATTAAAAAAAATAAACAACAGGGGTGGGCGCAGCCAACAGTAAACTGAACCAGACTTGCTTGAATGGAGCTCCAAAACAGACCCGCTATTTCTATGATTTTGCCATGAGATACGACTACTTACCAACTGCCTGTCAACATCCCCACCCAGATAATGTTATGGGGCAAAAACACAAGAAGTCCCAATGTCCGGATGACTCTGGTATGACCGACATCAGGCTTTCATTTGAAGGGCTTGTGGAGCGTTTACCACCTAAGATGGTGCCTGCTGCGCAAATTGAGGCTAAGGCCTCAGGAGATTCCCATGAGGACATGGAGTCTAGTGCCTCGAACAGATCTGAGGATGCCTACCAGGAGTCCGAGTCTGATGAGGACTCTTCTCCATCCAAAAAAGGGGACATGAAACGGCTTCTGCTGAATTTAAGAAAGTTGTGGAAGGACCTCAAGGAAACCCAGGCCGAAATGGGTATCATCTAAAAGTGGCTTGATGTAGTAGAAGCGAGGGGCAGATTAAAGAGATAGCCAGATGACAGAAATGAAAAGTCAAGGAGAAAACCTTACCAATCTGGAAGTATAATCAGTATATAAAACTCCAATAAACTTTAAATTGGAAATAAATAAATAACACTTCATTGAATAGGACACAAATACGTTTCTGTATGTCAAAATAAGCAAATACACTTTATTTTTTATTTTTTTTTACAAATGTTAGACACAATTTAAAAGCCAAGATTGGTCTCATGCACAGTAAAAAGAACTTTACTTTTTTACTGAAATATATATTTATGTTTTTATATACATATACATATATATATATAAATTTTATTTTTTTATTTTTTTTCACAGAAAGAAGTGCACTTGGATTGATTTTTCATACCCAAATCGATAAGAGATGGTAGATGCATTAAAGGGAATTTTATAACATGACAGGAGGCTTCGTATTTGCTTAAGTCTCTCTTTACTAGAACTCCACGGCAGCACAGAAAACAACCAATCAGAAAAAAAGTTAGGTACTATAAAACTCCCCTCCCCATACATCATTTCCTCTTTCTTTGCTGCTCCGCAGTCAGTACAGGTCAGAGTACCACTGCCTCCTGCTTATAGTTGGTGGCTTTGGGTTTTATTATGACTTATATTAATTATGCTTAGTTTTTTTAAGATTTCTGTGCCTTTTGGCTCTTCTTTGCTTCCCCTGGTTTTCTTTGGGATATTTTCTTTTACGTTGCGATGGTTTCATGGGGACATGGGGGTTCCTGGAGATACCTATTCAGTTTGCTCTCCCTTTGATTTCAGCACCCCCCCCCCCCATTTTATATCACAGATTGCTGTGAGTTTTGCTGACAGTGTATATCACAGATTTCTCTGAGTTTTGCTGACAGTGTATATCACAGATTACTGTGAGTTACAGGTATATATGAAACTCAGTTATACAGGCTCTGTACAGGGTGTATACAGAGCCAGTTGGCTAGTTAGCTCTAGGATTGATGTGCTTCACAGTATATACATATTCTGGTCCAGCTATGGAATCTCAGATGAGACTACTCTGGTATGAATTCACTGTCCATGGCATATGTTAAAAGCTAAGCAGACCTGGCTCTGGCTCAAACTGGTATGGGAAACCAGTCTATGCTGATACTATTCTATTTTTATCAGGTTCTATGGGGAGATTCATTGAGTTGACAATTGTTTAGTCCTACTCCTGAAAGAGACCATTGGTACATTACCTTTCAGGTGGTGTGATGATGATGATCTATAACAAGATAAGAATCTCAAACAGATCTGTATGTACATGTGCATACCAATTCACAGTGTAAGGAATGTATCGCTCAGTGTATCTTGATTTTATGGACACTATATAAGCAAGGAACAACTTCAGATTATACCCAATACAGCTGGAATACCACTATTTTGCGTGCTGGGCATTTAAGGACTGCCAGTCCCGGTTAAGGTTTATTCACACAGTATTACGCTGTCTAAAAGGGTTGATGTCTAGGGGTCCTAGGTCACAGGATACCCTGAGCATTTACAGATATTTAGGGGACTCTGCCCAAACTCAGGGGTCCCCAATACTCCTAATACGCAACCCAGGATTGGCCTGCTATGTCTGTGCCCCTTTGCTTGGCCTGCTCTGTCTGTGCCCCATTGATTGGCCTGCAAGTTCTGCGCCCATTTAATTGGCCTACTATGTCTGTGCCCTTCTGTCTCGCCTGCTCTACCTGTGCCCATCGTTGGCCTGATCTATCTGTGCTCAAACCCCCTTTTGGCTGCAGGCCTTGGGGAATATCACTGAGGAAAACTCAGTACCCACTGTTGACATGGAGATAGGTGGGTGTCCAGGCAAACACTGCTGCCAAGTGCACCTAAATATGATTGGAAGGATGAAGGCCCTACAGCTCATGCCCTGAGTGGCAAAGCTTTTATGAAGATTCCCGGGCACGCAACCACGATTTACACCAGCCCGGCAGCGGCACATCTCCAAGGGGAATCTCGCACAAGCAGGGACCAGTGCTCAGACGCCAACATGGGAGCACGGTTTCCTTGCCTTCAGCAACTAACCTTTTAGCTGCTGACCCTTTCAGTTGGGTTTACTTGGCTTGTTTTTCCAATCTGCTATTTACCTTCTCTCCGAGCTACGTATTTCCCTTTATCTAAATTTTTTGTTAGTAGGTGAAATAGAGAGATCCAGTCCAAACATGTATATCCTGCATGATCAGCCAGCCCTCTATAACGAAATCGGTAGCACGGTCGTTAGATCTAATTGAATGCAGGAGGGACGCCCCTCTATGTTATACAGGTCTTCTTTGTTATACAGGTCCCAATCACCATTGGATCCGGACATCTTATCACTCTTAGACGATGATACATCTGGATGGAAATCTCAACCCCGGTTTACGTTCCCATTGTTTTGAATATTTCCGGGATTCACAATCCCCAGAATAGTCGACCACCGTTTCACCACACAAGTTCAGTTTGGGACCTTAATTGGAAGTCTTTTGAGAGTCTTTTCTCTACCCCAGCCGCAGATTACACAGTCCTTTTGGAATACTGGAACCACTTAGGATACGGCTAGTTTTGACCACACTCTTGCCTGCATTATAAATTCATTCTCAGATGAGACAACTCACTGGGTAGGTCATGAGGGAACAAAAAGACCCTACTCAGTTCTATTACGGAATTGGGTGTAGACTTAGGCGCATTCTTTGAGGTTGGAGATTTGCCTGCAAGGCCACATCGCCTGGTAACCCTGGCATGATAGGAGGAGCCACCTTCCACATCAAGAGTCGAGACATGGTGGCAGTTTCTTCTCGCGGCCCTAAGTCCGCAAATGACCTTCGGCATTTTAAACCTACAGGAAAATGGCTAATAGGTCAGCTTGTCGCTCATGGGCCGGCTGCTGGGAAACAGGTCGCAACCCCACGTACAATGGATCTATCAGCGGATGGTATTTTTCCGTATTTGGTATACTTCCTCAGCTGGCATCTTCATCGATCCGTCTACTGTCACTTCTTGCAGTTGGAAGGTCCATTTAGGATTGCTCTAATATCTCACGGAATAGGTACCAGTGAAACAAACAGAGTTGGATTTGTTGGCTGAGCGTTAAAACAGCAAATATGAAGCCTCTTGTCATGTTATAAAATTGTAGATTATGCTAGCTTTAGTGTACCTATAATCTTAATTTTATTAATGACAGGAGGCGAGTATTTCCCGACCATTCTTATCCCTCCCTTGTTTAATTTTATAGTATGAGTTCATCAGGTACGTATGCAACTCTGCTTGTTGTCTCTGCTACCTGTCACTTGTTCTTATGTTTGTTTTTCATAAGTCGGGTTGGGATCTATGCAGGTTACGGTAATGTTGGTTGCTACATTGAGTACCTACATGTTTGTTCAGAGTACATTTCATTGGCTAACCAACCTGTTCGATTCTGTTTTTTCTCTCGTTTCAGTTTACAGTCCATCAACGCTATCTGGTTTGGCAGTTCTTCTCGGAGGATGGGCATTGTTGTATTCATTATATCTAGGACTTTGTTTCTTCCCCATTATATTTTCTGCCTTTTGTTCTGTTTTGTTGCAGCTTGAAAGAGGAAATTATGCATGGGGAGGGGAGTTTTATAGTATCTAACTTTTTTCTGATTGGTTGTTTTTCTGTGCTGCTGTGGAGTTCTAGTAAAGAGAGACTTAAGCAAATACTCGCCTCCTGTCATTAATAAAATTAAGATTATAGGTACACTAAAGCTAGCATAATCTACAATTAATATATACTGAATCCTTGAAAGTTTCCATAGTGGGTTTAATTAAACTGTTGATGGAATGGATACGCACTGTTGTATGTGCATGAGTATTTATTAGAATCCCAGTGATTATTATGGCTGTTCCAGAACTCTACTTCATGTTGGAAATATTGGCGATGCACGGTATCTTTTTCAGGTAAGTTAACTTGTGATAGTCTTTGTAAAACTATTGCACTAAACTGGTAAGTCAATTTTCGTCTGATTTTCATTATTTCTCCTGTCCGGCCATAATTCCTAAGGGCCCGGGCCATTTTTTGGTAAGTCATGATCTTACGGTTGCCTTTTTTTTTGCCCCATAATTCTGCCAGCTTCTCTTTGTTTTTAGAAACAAACTGGAAAACGCCATTTAGTTCATCCACCCACTGAATACAGCTCATCATGTCTGGATTATGCAGAGCTTCGAGAAGATATTCGAAAAGTCGCAGCTTCCTCCGTCCTGATGATAAAAAATGATACATATTAGTGTTTAATTTTGTGAGTAATTGCATCATTGCTCTATTGATAGTTCCTTGTTGACTCATTCCTGTAAACTCTAATGAACCACTAACTGGGGTGCATAGTACAGCAAAGGTAAGTACAAAAGGCCCACTTCTGTTTTCAGATTGACATTACTATATGATAAACATGTACGCTCCGGCATCTACAGAATAATGTAGAATTTGTATTTTATTTTTTGCCTCCCAATCTTTAAGTATAAGTTGCATCTTTTGTTTATTTTAAATGTAAAAATGAAATTTAAAAATGAAATGTCATGAATTGCCAACACAGCATTTGTAGCATCCTAGCCAGGGCTAAAAAACATATAATGACCGTTCACGGCTATCTTATATGATATATTAGAGAAGTATGCAGCATTAGTCCAAGCTTATTGATCAGCGCTGCGGAATATGTTGCCGCTTAATAAATGCCAGTAATAAATAAATAATTCATAAATAAAAATAACATGGGTATCTTACTGAATCACTGGCATAAGCATTTCCCCTGGAACAATAAAGACTGCAGAACTCTGTAGTCAGAACCGCAAATGAAACACTATACCCTAAAATCACAGCTAAAGAATGCCATTACTTTTACTCCATGAAATGATTGGTACAGAGAGACATTGGGAAACACAATACAGTAAAAACAGCCAACTTACACTTTCATGCATTTTCTTTACTTATTCATGAACTTGGTCCCATAAACTATATATATATCATTAAATGACCACTCCACATCCCAATGGCACTTCGGCAAGATGAAGTGCTTTATGGACGAGGAGTGCCCTAGTTTAACCCCAGTTTATAAAAGTGCTGATTTCTGAAATCAGAACTTTTATAAATTAACTAGGAAACTCCCCTTGCCAGTGAAAGGGCCAAGGAAAATTCCTTCCAACTTCTGTTAGCTAACGGAAATGGCAGGCACGCGCTACTTGACAGACGTCAGACCAGCTGCTCAGCAGCAGACGTGCGCACCCGTGCAAGAGCCAACACTCGTGCATGCAACAGAGTGTGCACATGTGCACGAGCCAGCATGTCCGTGCACGTGGGCACCATGTCAGAGGCTTCTCAATGAGAAGCCTCTGATTGGTTATTTCCCTATGAATAGACAGAAAGTTTATTCCGGGAAAAAAGAAGAGTGCTTGCTAAGAACTGCAGCCTTTGCAAGTTCTTTTAAGATATAGTGCTTCTCCTGGTTTAGCGACCTATTATCTTGCATAATCATTACTGAGGAAAATATTATTATCCATTGTTATTTGGGATTTTAAAAATACAATCTATTTAGTCCCTTGTACTAAAAATGTGACCTATTTCTCTCTTTGTTAATGAGTTGTGTTTTGTTTTTTAAATCTTATGTCACAATGTTTCTCTTTTTTACTTACCGTTTTTGTGTGAGACTTTCTTTGTGTGCGCAATGCACATGACATGTTCGTCTTGAGTAGTCTGGTTGCTCTGATATATACAATCTCCATATATATTTGGGGTGTTTATCTACAAAGAACAAGAGACATTATAGATTAATTCTAGTTAAAAGCATATTGTTTGATAAAGCTAAGATAGAGGTGCTTCTTGGGGAATTACATTGACATTCACTGTCTCCACCCTCTGCATGGAGACACTGAACTTCAATGCATCTACATGAGTAGATACTGTGTTTGGAATCTGCTGGCTCTGCCCCTGTTCTGCCTCCTTGACAGTCTCAGCCAATCCTATGAGAAAGCATTGTGATTGGCTTGGAGAATCACTTTGATGATGTCAGCCAAGCAGGCTGATCAGGTGCAGATGCAGCAGTTGCCGACTTGACTAAAAGTAAGATTTTACTATATTTTGGAAGGCAAAGGTGGGAGGTGCAGGGGGAGCTAGATGGTGGTTTTTAACACTATAGGGCAGGAATACTTGTTTGTGTTCCTGACCCTATAGTGTTCCTTTAATGTTATTTTCATCTGACCAGGCTCTAGGCATGGCAGGGGATATACGGTAACAAAAAAGGCTTTATTTAAGTATCAAAGAGAGGCCCATCAATCTATATTGACAGGTGTACCTCTACATTACAAATATAGGTTTGTTTTCCTAATATTGGAGTGCTAATTTAAAGTTAGGGTCTAGAATAAAGTCTCAAATTCTTACATATTTCCTTGAAAATTATGGACCAAATTGGGTCCAGCCACCATGTCATAGGGTACTATAATTAGGACCTAACTTATTTTGTAAGTTATTAAACTAATAATAAATAATAAATACTTAGCAGAGTCAAAATATAAAGGGATTTCCTTATCTGTTTTCATTAATGCATTAAGATCTAAGTGTAACTTTTATAATTTTTGTATTTATAAAATATATACTAGGAAGGATACAGTGAGATTTCTATTGTTTTCAGGTATGTTCTGGGGAGCAGTGGTACACATATTATAGGAGACATGCACAGTACAATTCAACATATAAAGGGACATGAATTAATAGGATAATGCAGCGGTTCCCAAACTGTGTATCGCGGTGCCCTAGGGCGCCACAACGGCACACAAGGTCGCCGCAAGATATTTTTCTGGTGCTATGATCAAAGCACCGCGAACTGTACCTCCCTCTCCCCTGCTGGCTCTGCAGGTAGGGAGAGAGGACCTGGGGGGAGCTCTAACTTGCAGCTCCACTAGGTTATCTTCTCGCGAGCTCGGAGCATTGCAGGCTAGAGTTCACTCTCACCACTAGGACCACCAGGGCTTCCTCGCAAACCACCAGGGATTAGAACTCTGTGGGGGTAGGAGGGCAAATTCATAAATATATAATTTCTTTTTTTTAATTAAAAATAATACTTTCCATATCCCCCCTCTCCCAGGCAAAGGTCAAGGGGGGATATGGAAAGTATTATTTTTAATTAAAAAAAAAGAAATTATATATTTATGAATTTGCCCTCCTACCCCCACAGAGACACAATAACTCCCCCCATACACACACTCTGCCACCCACACACAATTACCCCCATACACACACTAACCCCCCATACATACACACTGTCCCCCCATACACACACACTGCCCCACATACACACAATTACTGCCCCATACGCACACACTACCCCAATATACACACACTGCTCCCCCATAAACACACTGCCAACTATACACACACACACATTACCCCCCCATACACATAAATAGTACTCCTCACAAACACTGCACCCCCACACACATACACTGTACTCCTCACACAACCTGCCTCCCCAACACACTGTACCCCTCACACACACTGTACCCCTCATACAATATGCCCCCCCACAAACACTGCACCACTCACACACACTACATCCTACACAAACATAAAGCACCTCCGTACACTCACTGCAACCTTCACACACACTGCACCCCTCACACACACACTGCACCCCTCACACACACACTGCACCCCTCACCCACATACACACTGTACCCCTCACACACACTCCACCACTCACACATACAGGGCCAGTCTTAGGGGGGTGTGAGCAGTGCAGCTATGCAGCTCGGACATGGCCGGCTACCTGGGTGGAGGATTTCATTATTCTACACCCGGGATTAAAAAAATTTTATCCAGCATTGCGGTAGGGGTGGGACTAACCTTGCGGCAAAGGAGGGACTAAAATGATGGTGGGCTGGGCTACAAATGTCGGTTGCATGGGAAGCAGAAAGGAGTCCCGGCTTCTGCAGCAACCAGACCCCAGGAGCTGCACTGCCTTCACTCCTCCCAGACCATAAAGGACAGAGGTAACCATGTATGACTGTTTGTTTGTGAGTGTGTGTGAGTATGTGCAATTGTCTGCCTCTGTGTGTGTGGCTGTCTGCCTGTGTGTGCGTGTGACTGTCTGCCTGTGTGTGTGGCTGTCTGCCTGTGTGTGTGTGTGTGTGTGTGGCTGTCTGCCTGTGTGTGTGTGTGTGTGTGTGACTGCCTGTGTGTGTGTGTGTGTGTGTGACTGTCTGCCTGTGTGTGTGACTGTGTGTTACTGTTTGCCTCTGTGTGTGGGTGTGTGACTGCCTGTGTGTGTGACTGCCTTTGTGTGTCTGTGACTGTCTGCATGTAACTGTGTGTATGTGTGTGTGAGACTGTATGTGTGGCTGTATGTATGTGACTGTCTGTATCTGTATGTGTTTGTCATTGTCTGCCTGTAATTGTGTGTGTGACTGTCTGCCTGTAACGTTGTGTGTGTGTGTTACTGTCTGATTGTAATTGTATGTGCGTGTGACTGTCTGCCTGTACCTGTGTGTGTGACTGTATGTAACTGTGTGTTACTGTCTGTCTGTAACTGTGTGAGTGTGTTTATCTGCCAGTAAGTGTTTATGTGTGTAACTGACTGTACCTGTGTGTTTCTGCCTGATCCTGTGTATTTGACAGTGTATATGTATAACTGTGTGCATGTGACTGTGGGACTGTGTGCATGTGACTCTGCAGTCTGACACATCTGGCATGCACTTCTGTTGGCTGCAGACCATAAGTAGCTGTCTTCCTAGCTCCGGCCAATCAGAGCACTGCTGCAGATTACCACAGGACACTGCAAGTCGCTGAGCTTGCGAGACAGTTACGCATGGTGTGCACCCAGTAGAGGGGTAGACCAGATTCAGATAAGCATGCCCCTCTCCCAACTAGGTGACAACAGGAAAGGAGGAACTAATCTTTGTTTTAAAATCATTATTAATTTAATAAATCCCCTATACAATCATTACACTCTTATACATACACACTATAAAAGGAATGCGAAGATTTTTTTGCACAGGGTGCCTAAGGACCTAAGGCCGGCCCTGCACATATACACATATTGCACCCCTACTGCCCCTATCCCCTACTACAGCCCCAATCCCAGCAAATCCCAGGTAAGTTGTCAAACTGTTCTTAAACAGTTTGGCTACTTACTATGGGAGGGCACTATTGACACCATAACCACTACAAAGTGTTGTAGTGGTTATTGTGTCTGGATTATGTTTCTTTAAATAATCTACCAGTGCCCTTCCCAAGATTAGGTTCTGGATCTGCGCTTGAACAGTAAGCATTTCTGACGAACAGGGGCCCAATATATGCAGCTGCGCTGTACATATATACTACCTAGACTTAGGGCACCTTGAAAAAATATTACAATATTAACGGTGCCTTGAACCTAAAAAGTTTGGAAACCACTGGGATAATTAATTCATATAACAGTCTATCTTTAATTTCTAGGCATGCTGATTTTGCTAGTCTGGGTCAATAGTCTCATTTATTTGCCAAAAAGGAAAATGTGTTCAGTTCTGTTACCTGTGATAAATTGGACTCTGATTTTATCTCCATCATTCCCCAAAGACCCTAAAATAAAAGAAAAAGTATGGTGTCTCTTTAAAGCATGAAGAAGAATATGACCGAGTATATGAAGCCAAAACACAAACTGTTTTTTTGGGGGGTTTTTTAGGTAAAGTTTTAAATGATAATACAGTGCCGTAATATAGCCATGTAGTAATGCTGTGGAAAGCAATAGTGTGAACTGTACTTATAACAGGTGCCTAAGAGCCAAGTGTGGCATGGTGTGTAGGTAAGCAGTATACTATATGCAATTTAGCCTGCGTATCTTGTACTGTAGTTAAACATTATTAAGCATCCTGAACATAATGCTAATGGATGCAGGAAACATGAAATGCACATGCTCATAAAATTTAAATAATAGTAGGTATCCATAGGAGGCTTGACTGCAGCGTGGAACCAGGTAGCCTGAATCATAGCCATTTTAGACAATTTCAGTCGGTACTGGGAAGTGAGGCCAATAAAATAAAAAATAAAAATAAGTGATAAGCGATAAGGTTGAAGCGCCCTGAGAGGACAGTAGGATACTATGTCACCCTCAGCTGGATGATGCAGCGAAAGCAATGTCAAGGGATGTCCACTATAGCATATCTACCCAGGGCAAAGCTTATGGCAAGGAGGGGCTATTCGTAGCACCACCGCATAGGCCCCCCAGGTCGGTAGACCCCATCTGTCTCCCCTGGGCTGTCCTGATTCCACTGCAGAACATTCCATGGCATTGTAGGCACTCAGAGGCTAGGTCAGTCCTTTGTCCCCGCCCCCGACTAGAGTCTGCAGACCCCCTGCCCCCTGCACCTACCCAACACCTCTGATGTCTCCGAGAGTGCATGCTCCTGTATGTCTCTCCTTGCTCCGGCCTCACACTTGCGACAGGTGCGCAAAACCCACGGCCACCGGTACACTGGTAGGTCTGCATCGTCCAGTCCGACAGGGCTCTCATTGCCAGGGACAATGTTCCCTGGGCACCCCCGAACCCAGAGATTGGAGCCTACACTCCCCCATGGGCCATCCCCAGGGGTCCAGCTCCTCTGCATAGCAGTGCTCATGTTGCCGCCATCCAGGGACATAAGTAGTCGATATTGGTCTCAGGGAAAGTCCTCAGTTTTACCCCAGAAAGGGTATGCGCAAATCCCCTTACTCCAGTGAACTAGCGGGCAGCGTACTGGCAGCCCTTGCCAGTTCAGGAGAGCAGGGAGCTCCCGTCCTGGTCTGTGCTTTCCCCATGCGCCCGCGATTACCCCCACCGCGGGGGGGAGAAGGAGGCCGTACCCCGAGCCAGTATGGCCCTCCACAGAGGTATTTATCTTATGGGAATCATTATTTTCTCCTTGGAGCAGAGCTGCGTGGATGTCGCTCATGTGCCGCTCATGTCCAAACTTGTAGTAAGTAGGCTGGGATATCGGTATCGGTGCTCCCTGCATGCAGTTGGCTGCTAACTGGCTCCAAATTGGAGCTAGGTTTATTATCCATGCTGTTATGGCTGTTAATCTGGCTTTGGAGCCCGGGCCCGGAGCCATGATGGTCTACTTCCAGTCAGCCCGGCGGCCCGGCCCCTCCCCCCCCTTCATATGTGTTTTCAAATTCTCTGGAATTCAAACTAAATTCTAAGTAAAATTTACATTTTAGATAAAACTGGAGAAATCTCCAGGTTAGATGGTTTCAGCTTTGCTTTTTTTGCCTCAAATTTGAAATTCACATTAAATCTTAGACAATATACATTTTAGTGAATAACTATGTCAATTTGTATTCTCTTTATTAATACATTCCTCCATAAGACATGTAGAATATTTATTAACTTACTGATGAATCTCTCCAGTTGTATCTTGGTGCTTCTACAGAAAGTGTGGTAAAGCAGCTGTCAGTCCCTACAGCTTGTGGATGATTATTAAAAAATGTGATGCTACTTTTGCACTCTGTTGATTTAAAATAAATATTAGAATAAATACAATTCATTCACATTGAAATTTTGGCAAACATCCACCCCCCAAATACATTGTCTATCACAGAGATACATAATAATAAGAAAGTATTTAACCAGGAAACGTACATTCAGATTGCTCTGGTTTTCAAGTACATCCTGCGGTTACTATTACCCAATTTAATGGTACACATTTTAACTACCTCAGAAGGATGAAGGGCTGAGCCAATGCTGTCAGGATTTGAACCTGCAACCCCTCCAAGGTAGGGTTGAACAGATTCCTATTGATATGGCATTAACACACTTATAGGTCAGTTCTGTTCTTATACTACCTAACCAGCATGCTCTGTGCATAAGATGTATAGAAAGCAGGAGAACCATCTGTATGGGTTTTTTTCTGCTCTCTCTTGTCAGTTATCTCTTCTGCAAAGAGTCCATGCTAGTGATTTGACTAACAGGTGGGAGAAAGACCTATTTTTAAATAGGTTTTTATCCCAGTCTATACATTTGCTAGCACCGTGTATAGATATAATTTTATATTATTTTACTATAGAATAAATGATTATAGGCATGAGTGGTTTTAAAAGCATGCATTTTTAATATATAAGAGGGACACTCTAAGCAGCCAAAGCAACTTCAGCTTAATTAAGTGTTTTACACACATAGATCATGCTCCTGCAATCTCACTGCTCATTTTTTTGCATTTAGGAATTAAATCACTTTGTGTAGCGCTAGACACACCTCCCCTGGCAGAAACTCACACAGCCTCTCCACACACTTCCTGAAAGAGGTCTACATTCTTCCCTTATTGCCCATTGTATTCAGTTTAGAATTTTGTGTCTCCTGCTTTGTTAAACGAACACTCCACACAGAGAATGTACTTCAGCTTGCTTAAGTGCTTTATGTGTATGGAATTTGTCATATTTGTGATAGTGAATAAAATTGCCTGTTACATACCTCACAACATTTCATATAGACAAAGAGCAACAATTTAATTTTAGGGTTGTGAGAGGCCCAGGGCAGGGCTGTTCTGAAACGTTTTAGGCAGGACCGTATTAACATAGGGGCTGATGGAGCTGCAGCTCCAGGCCCATGCCCAGGAAATAGGCCCATTGATTATTTTTTTTAAAAGTTTTTTTTTTTTCTTTTTACACTCTAATTTTAGGGTTTCCACCTAGCTAGTATTTTACTGACACAGCCAGTAATTTGAGACTTCCTGGTCGGTGCCGATACTGCAATAATACTGGCAATAAAAATGCTGGTATTTTTCTCAGTATAAACAGAGATTACAATGCAATACCAGCACTGGCCAGTAGGGGGTCGCTGTGTGTGTAAAGAGGCAGGGCTAGGAAGTTCCAGCATATCCCACCCTGCCTATCTCTACTCACTGATCTGCAGAGGAGTGGCTACAGAGAGTCCAGACAGCAACTCCCAGCCTGCAGAGACAGCCTACAGCTCAGGGAAGTGTGGGATGGGGGAAAGGCAGCAGAGAGACATGGGGAAACTGAGACACTAGGGGACACATGGGGACACTGAGACACTAGGGGACACTGGGAGATATGGGGATACTGAGACACTAAGGGACACTGGGAGACTTTATAACACAGACATGTGGGGAAACAGAGACACTGGGAGACATGGGGAAACTGAGACACTAAGGACACAGTGTCCTTATGTCTCCCAGTTTCCCAATGTCTAACAGATAGTGTCCCTGTGTCTCAGTGTCCCCTAGTCTCCCAGTGTCCATAGTGTCTCAGTGTCCCCATGTCTCCCAGTGTCCCTGGTGTCTCAGTGTCCCCAAGTATCTTAGTGTCCCTAGTGTCTGTGTCCTCATGTCTCCTAGTGTCCCCATGTCTCTTAGTGCCCTAAATGTTTCAATGTCCCAATGTCCTCCAGCCAGTATGCCTGGTGTCTCAGTGTCCCCATGTCTTCAAGTGTCCCCTAGTCCCCCAGTATCCCCTAGTCTTCCAGTGTCCCTATGTGTCCCAGCCAGTGTCCTCTAGTCTCCCAGTGTCTCCTAGTGTCTGTGTCCCCAAGTGTCAGTGCCCCAAGTGTCTCAATGTCCACATTTCTCTCCGTGTCCCCAGGTCTCCCAATGTCCCCTGTCTAAGTGTCCCCATGCCTCTGTGTTCCTAGTGATGTGGGGACCCTGGGAGACAGGGGGACACAGACATTAGGGGACACTGGGAGACATGGTAACAGACACTAGGGGACACTGAGAAACACGGGAATATTGGGGGACACTGGGCGACATGGAGACACAAGAGGACACTGGGAGACATGTGGCGTTGAGACATTGTGATACATAGGGAAACTGTGATATATAGGGTCACTGGGAGACCTGGGGACATTACACTAGGGGACACTGAGAGACTAGGGGACACTGGGAGACATGGAGCACTGAGACACTGTGATACATAGGGACATTGTGAGACCTGGTGTAATTGACACATGGGGACACTGAGTCATGATGGCACTCGGAGACAAGGGGGCACTGGGAGACTAGGGGACACTGGACAACATAGGGACACTAGGAGTCATGGGGAAATTGATACATAGGGACACTGAGACAGTGCGAGACTTGAGACACTGGGAGACAGGGAGACACTGGGAGCAATCCATCTATACCGCAGAATCAAACTGTAAGTAGTTTTTTGGTGATTTTGCAGCATTTTCTCTTATGTCACTCCTTGTGATTTACATCATGTGATGTCACCCATACATAAATAATTATGCAAATTATTAAGGCCGGTATGTTTTTCCAAGATAGGTGGCAACCTTAACTACTTTTCACATACTCTTGCTTAAGTATGGAAACTTAAGAGGGATGTATGGGAACAAAACTTGTGTGGACTGGCTGACAATGAAATTAGTTAACGTAATGCTGACTTTGGTCTCTCTAACACTTTGGCATGTTCCCTTTCTTCTACACTCACTACATACACCTTTTCTCTGTCCCAGACTGTATAACAGGAGCTTCTGCCTGCTAGTAAGAAGGTTAGGAGACAAGTGGACCAGCGAGGGCTAGGGGACAGTCCTTAGAAAGCATTGAGCGAGCGCATCATTAAACTCATTTATGTCAAGCTCAGGATACTGTCTGCGTAGTATGTCCTTAGTTGGCCAGCTTGCATGATTGGCAGGCAGCCTGACATGCATTCATGCCAGGCTGGCCTTCAAATTCTTTAGGCATCAAATCCTTTTTTGGGCATGTTCGCCCCTTTTGGCAGGTTACGTGATTTGTGTCAGTGGCCCACCCTTTTACTGCGCCCATTGACTTCCTGCTGTACTGGACACTGCTATTAGGGGTTATGGATCTACTTGAAAGATGAAAACATAAATTAGAGACAGATTAGCATAGGGTATGTGTTTTCTTATAGCTGCTGTTTTCTTTCCCTCCAGCACCATCTCCATCAGATACATGACACTTGGGAGTGCTCTAGTGTTTTTTTTTCGAAAAGATTCTGTAATTCGGCCCATCATAATTTTTAAGCACCAGGCCCACTTGGCTCTTAATCTGGCCCCGGTTTTAGGTGACTTCCTAATAATGATTTATACAACTAAAATGCAATTTAAAAAAAGAACAATATATCTTATTTACACAGACTGATTTCTAAACACATTTATTATAGTTTAACTACATATTAATTGCTGCGAAGCTCTGTTATCCAATCAGACATGTCAACAATGTAGAGATCCTAGAAAAGAGAGACATTAGGATTGAAAAGAAGGACAGAGGAATATGGGTCCACAATAGGGAATGCCCCTCCTAAATAGGAACATATGATGTCAGCTCTGTGGAGCTTACAGAAGCAGGAGAAACCATCCCTGGCTGTCTAAGGGAGGATGGGACAGAAACAGTGCTGCAGAGCAAAATTTGTGGTTAAACCATTCGTTAAAAAAAGGTTTAAATCCTAAAGCAAAGGAAGTGACAGGGACCTCCTGGCACCATAACAATTTAATTTAAATTAAGTTGTTATGATGCCAATAGTGTTCCTTTAAGGTAGTTGCCTTGATATCTAGAACAGTAATGTTGACATTTGTCCGTGTGCCTTTAGTGACTATCAATCACTAGATGCACTTCTAACTGAAGACTTTAAATATACAATAATTTTTGTAATGCTTCTCTGTGAGGATAATTCTATTAGGCAGGATGGCAATTACCATGTATGTGCAGTTCCACCTTCAATAGCCCCTATGGATTGGCCAAGATCATCCAACTGGCTGATCTCAAATGAAGAACAGTGATGGCTGTGGCAAGAGTGAGACGCCACTGGATTCAATGTTAGTCTAACTTTATTATTTTAATTTAAGCAAGGTGGGGCAACAGACTAAAAATGAAGAGGAACGCGCTAACATTATAAATACCTATAGATAGATAGATAGATAGATAGATAAATAGATAAACAGACAGAGAAACAGACCCAAGCATATACATACATAAAGAAAATTGTGCAGCTGGCACCCAACTAGAGTAAAAATGAAATGAGGTGCTGATACTATGGTAATTTATCACCAGCGTACCCCAAACATAACAATACAAAAATTCTAGAGAATATCGCACTCTCATAACAGGATTAAGGAATGTGTATACAGATTCCAAGAGTTAGGTGCTTAATACACAAGGTGATTCACATCTACATATGTAGATTTCTAGAACTGTAACAATGTTCATTCCCTTGGAGATAACTGCTCCCTGTGATGGTGACATGCATAGTAAGAGTACCGTGTTAATGTAAGTATGGCAGAGGCCAGGGGCGTACCTAGAGCATTTGGCACCCAGGACAGATCCTGTTTTTGGCACACCTTACCTCCCTCTCCCCCCTCCCTCTTTTTTTTATGTATTGCACAATGTATGTATTTCTACAAAACCCCTGGCATGCCCCCTTCGACAAACCCCTGTAGTGTCCCCTTCTACAAAAACCCTGCATTCCCCTTCCACAAATCCCCTGCTCAGCCCCCCTTTATACAAGACCCCTGTCCCAATACAAAACCCCTGCCCTCTTCTACAAAATCTCTGCACCCTTTCACACACAGTTACAGGCAGACAGTCACACACACACACACACACACACACACAGTTACACATACCACCCTTAAACAGACAATATGTACAAACCCACCCTTAGACAGACAATATGTGAGGATGTCATGGTCATTAGAGCTGGCCAGACTTAACATTACATAGAGTAATAGAATAACCATAGACAAGACAAAATAAAGGAACATCAGAGATCAGACAAAGGAGAAAACAAAACCGGGTCAAAGAGGCGAGAAAATCAGAATATTTATGTGGAAAGCCAAGTCAGGATACCAGGGAATCAAAACTGAGTATAACGCATCATTCAGGCCCAACAGGAACTACAACCAGGCAGGGCACATGGGAAAACTGGAGAATATATAGCTAATGAAGCCCTGCGTCATTTCTGCATGTATGATGTTGCGAGAATGATACAAGGTATCAACAATGGTGTAAAAAGGATGCACAGTGGGGAAGAGGCACCCGTGGCATCATAACCACTACAGCACACTTTCGTGGGTATGGTGCTTGAAATATCCCTTTAACATTTAAATAGAAAAATTGGAAAAGTTCAGATTTGTATTCCGGCTTGTATATTTTTGTCTGTGATTTTTTCAATTCCCTAGCAGTCAGTTCTCCAAAATTCATGGTTTAATGAACAAGTCCCATCAGGGCAATTAACTAAAGAGAGAATTTAAAAGCTTCAGTCCAAATGAATAAATTCTCAGCTGTGTTTAAATTTGGCAGTTTGCTTGTATGAAATCTGAACTCAATTTGGATTCCTGAAAATTACCCAACCCAATTTTAACTATTTTTGCAAAGCTCCAGAATATTTTGGCACCTCATGCAACAGCAGAAATGTGTTTCCTCACCTGTAGGATGCTGATATCCACTGGCTGAATTCTCCTGTAACACCTCCAGAGCATCTTCAAATGCTTCTCCCAAAATATCGTGCTCTAGGAAATTCTGATACTGTGCGGAAATACATTGTGTTTACATACAATATAACACAGGCTAATATGAGAAACGCAGAGCTAATTAGAACTTTTTAAAATAATCAAACAAAAATTATACAGGGAGTGCAGAATTATTAGGCAAATGAGTATTTTGACCACATCATTCTCTTTATGCATGTTGTCTTACTCCAAGCTGTATAGGCTCGAAAGCCTACTACCAATTAAGCATATTAGGTGATGTGCATCTCTGTAATGAGAAGGGGTGTGGTCTAATGACATCAACCCCCTATATCAGGTGTGCATAATTATTAGGCAACTTCCTTTCCTTTGGCAAAATGGGTCAAAAGAAGGACTTGACAGGCTCAGAAAAGTAAAAAATAGTGAGATATCTTGCAGAGGGATGCAGCACTCTTAAAATTGCAAAGCTTCTGAAGCGTGATCATCGAACAATCAAGCGTTTCATTCAAAATAGTCAACAGGGTCGCAAGAAGCGTGTGGAAAAACCAAGGCGCAAAATAACTGCCCATGAACTGAGAAAAGTCAAGCGTGCAGCTGCCACGATGCCACTTGCCACCAGTTTGGCCATATTTCAGAGCTGCAACATCACTGGAGTGCCCAAAAGCACAAGGTGTGCAATACTCAGAGACATGGCCAGGGTAAGAAAGGCTGAAAGACGACCACCACTGAACAAGACACACAAGCTGAAACGTCAAGACTGGGCCAAGAAATATCTCAAGACTGATTTTTCTAAGGTTTTATGGACTGATGAAATGAGAGTGAGTCTTGATGGGCCAGATGGATGGGCCCGTGGCTGGATTGGTAAAGGGCAGAGAGCTCCAGTCCGACTCAGACGCCAGCAAGGTGGAGGTGGAGTACTGGTTTGGGCTGGTATCATCAAAGATGAGCTTGTGGGGCCTTTTCGGGTTGAGGATGGAGTCAAGCTCAACTCCCAGTCCTACTGCCAGTTCCTGGAAGACACCCTCTTCAAGCAGTGGTACAGGAAGAAGTCTGCATCCTTCAAGAAAAACATGATTTTCATGCAGGACAATGCTCCATCACACGCGTCCAAGTACTCCACAGCGTGGCTGGCAAGAAAGGGTATAAAGAAGAAAATCTAATGACATGGCCTCCTTGTTCACCTGATCTGAACCCCATTGAGAACCTGTGGTCCATCATCAAATGTGAGATTTACAAGGAGGGAAAACAGTACACCTCTCTGAACAGTGTCTGGGAGGCTGTGGTTGCTGCTGCACGCAATGTTGATGGTGAACAGATCAAAACACTGACAGAATCCATGGATGGCAGGCTTTTGAGTGTCCTTGCAAAGAAAGGTGGCTATATTGGTCACTGATTTGTTTTTGTTTTGTTTTTGAATGTCAGAAATGTATATTTGTGAATGTTGAGATGTTATATTGGTTTCACTGGTAATAATAAATAATTGAAATGGGTATATATTTGTTTTTTGTTAAGTTGCCTAATAATTATGCACAGTAATAGTCACCTGCACACACAGATATCCCCCTAACATAGCTAAAACTAAAAACAAACTAAAAACTACTTCCAAAAATATTCAGCTTTGATATTAATGAGTTTTTTGGGTTCATTGAGAACATGGTTGTTGTTCAATAATAAAATTAATCCTCAAAAATACAACTTGCCTAATAATTCTGCACTCCCTGTAGGAGTAGGAGTAAATATGCCCATAATTATTCTTTTCTTTTTTTTTAGATAAAAAGGATAAAAAGAAAACTAACTAGTAATCATAACATGCAATATTTCCTAATTTTGAATGTTATTGCTTAACCGATACATGTGACTAGGTATTTCAAGCTTCCAAGTTCTACATAAATTATCAAAACATAAATATCCATTTAATACTGATAACAATAGTACTTTTAGATAAGGCAAGCTGGATGCAAGTTGAAAACTACCTTAAAAAGTGCAATTTGGGAAAAAATCTTCAGTTTAGTTCTGGGTTGGAGATTTTTTCCATCTTGCCTAAAATTATGAAAGTTCATCATACCACTGTTTAGTAAATACACCTAAGCTATTGAATAATATCTCTAAAATAGACTTGGAGATTCATTGTGGAAGGACCTGCATTTCAGCCAAATTCATGTGTTCTGGAGAATTCCAAGTTGAATTATAACTGAATTACAGACTAAACGAAATGCAAAATACCAAACTTATTTGTGGGGGATCAATATTCTAAATTCCACCCATGGCACCAAAAAAACAAGAGAGAATATTGATGGGGAAAAAAGATGATTGATGCTCATGAGAGTCAATAAATGTTGATTTTATCCCAGATCAAGTGAAAAGCGAGCAACAGAGGGCAAAACAGGAGGAGACCTGTAAAACAAAAACTATATTTATACATTATATATATGTATATGTTTATTGCATATATCATGTATACAATTGTATTTATTTTTATTTTTTACTGCTTCTATTGGTTTTCAGATGAGATACACTGAGTACCATATTTGAAGTAGATGCAATCAATGTTTAAGTAAAACATACCTTTAATTGAGATGGTTTATTAACAAAAAGACATAAAATGGGATATAGCAGCGTAAAACCTAAAAAGCATATCCCAGAAAAATAGTCAAACTAGTTTCGTGCAATAAGGTACTTAATCTTGGGCACTTTTTCGCATTGTATTAGTGAGCCAAATGGCAGGAAAATGCTCCTATCAGTGTACTTCAAAATATATACATCATATTATATTATGTACGTATCTTGATTCGCACTGATTTGCATTATTACGCCTTTCTGGCTGTTCTTCTGATTCTCAAATCGATATTGAGCCAAGCAGAACCAATATCTGACTAAATGTCTGATGTCCCAATAAATTCACTATCTCTGCAAAAAAAGATTTAACAGAACTGAAATTTCTCGCCGTGTATAAGTCTTTTGTAGATGACATGTCATATACTACATTGGACTATAAATTATGTAGTATATAAATTTTAAAGGTAACTATTGAAAATATACTGTAAGTTAGGGATGAAGATAATTTTTCTACCAGTGATCAACAGGACAGATTAATCTGTTCTAATGGAAGTTATGATTATATAAATATATGGAAAAATGCATTATTATCATTTAGGTACAAAGCATAACGCTAAATATATGGAAAAAATTATTATTGATTGTTTTGACTTTTTCTTTATTCTTCTGCGTTAATATACTATATATATAGTTAATAAAATGGAAAATACTAAAACACTGCAAAACCTTTTGTCACTCAGATATCTGAGTGAAGTTTTTTTTACCTGTTTGTTAACCTGCGGTTGTTAACTGCGTTGTTAACATAATCATTTTACAATGCAGATCAAAAGATCATTCAAAAGAAAAAAAGCTGACAAATGTATTTAAAATTTAGAGACATAGTGCGAAAGAGCCTTGTATATAAAAAAAAAAAACAATCAATGAATCAAATACTCTAAAAAAAAGAGATAGAGAGTGAAAGCTATGGAAATATAGAAAAGTTGGTGTTGGTATCTATTTACTTAACTAAAAAGTAGATTGTGTATTTGTTAATAATCCTTGGAGATATGGCTATTAAAGTTAAAAAAAAAATGCAATATAGTATACAGTACATTCACTAAACAGTGAGAGTTACTCATTAAACTGTAAATTGTGTGTTTATGGGAGAATGGCAAATTTAAGATCGAAATATCTTAGCTGGAAATATTGCTAAATTGGAGGATTTGGTTATTTTGGGCCAATAAATTGCAAGTCACTGGAGATTTCCCGACAATCCAAATGTTAGTGAATAACTCACATTTTAAATTACTTGAAATCTTTCTCAAAATCAAATAATAAACTCCTTAAATTAAATTTAAATAACAATTGTTTCACTTTATAAGTAACTCTCACACAAAACGCAAACGCTTGTTTTCGATAATTGTTTTCAATTTATAATGCCTAACTTAAGTATCCATCTACTGTTGAATTCTTCAAGAATTGGTTAACATTGGAAATAACAGTAAAATTACTTATGCAACATATTATTAACAGCTCAAAAATAAAATATGAAAATAATAAAAAAAAATTTTGCACAATTACAGCAAGTAGAAATAAATATTTTTCCCCAACTGCTGCAGGCAAACGATAATTTAATTTCTCTGCAATTCAGTCTTTAGTTAATAAACCCCCATAAGTCATAAAAGGGAAATAAGCAAACTTTTTTTATATATATACTTTATACTTTAGTATATAATGATAAATAAAATCCATAAAAAGTTAAAAAAAATGTTTAATATCTTTAGAAAAAAAATAACTTTTGGAAAAATTTGAAATATTTTTTATTTTATTTCTAATTTATCCAACTGAGTCTGCACCACTGATTCTACTGACTCCTTTTGGCACTAAGAGAATAATAGACACCAAATAGCAGTGAAGTGAAAATTGAATTTCAAAATGTAGCCAAAAAGGTCCAGTTTAGAAACAATTTCTTATTCAGCTATAGTTATAGCCTGGCTATTTTAGACAAAATTTTAGTATATATTTGCTAAAGTGAGAATTCAAAGTAAATTTCAAATATTAAGTCAGGTTAGTTGAAGCATAGATAGCTATTTTTGTACCTTGAGAAATTCACTTTGAATTCTCTAGTTAGTAAATAAAATATAAATAGAGTAAAAAGTGTTG
>CAKOES020000157.1:0-30923 GCA_933207985.1 Pelobates cultripes
TCCCATTGAAGACCCTATTTCTCGTTGCCATCACTTCATCAAAATAGGCTTCTGAATTACAAGCTTTGTCATGTAATCCTTCCCGTATTTTTTTTCTCTCATAAGATGATTCTGAGACCAAGTTAGGAGTTTCTCCCCAAGGCTGTGACTCCCTTTCACACCCAGCAGCAATTAGTTCTGTCATAAGTTTTTCAGGAGCCAAAACATGAGTATGATGTCTTTGTATGTCTGCCGGGTCCTTCTCCATTATCTGGATCAGACCAGAGAAATGAGAAAATCAACTAGGCTCTTTATCATTCCAAGGAGCACCAAATGGTGGAATGCAAACATAGAAACATAGAATGTGACAGCAGATAAGAACCATCGGCCCATCTAGTCTGCCCAATTTTCTAAATACTTTAATTAGTTCCTGGCCTTATCTTATAGTTAGGATAGCATAATGCCTATCCCACGCATGCTTCAACTTCTTTACTTTGTTAACCTCTACCACTTTAGCTGAAAAGCTATTCCATGCATCCACTACCCTCTCAGTAAAGTAATACTTTCTGATATTATTTTTAAACCTTGGCACCTCTAATTTAAGACTATGTCCTCTTGTTGTGGTAGCTTTTTTTCTTTTAAATATAGTCTCCTCCTTTACTGTGTTGATTCTCTTCATGTATTTAAATGTTTCTATCATATCTCTCCTTTCTCGTCTTTACTCCTAGCCAGGGCTCGAGTCCTTTTTTCACAGCAGGAACGCCGTTCCCCCTGCAGGCACTCAGGTGGCGGCAAAAAATGCCGCCCCCAAATGCCCTGTGTTCCCCCTGTCATGGGGGGCCACCTGGCGAACGGCTCTCTCTCTGTCACACGCGGAGAGGGAGCTGTGTGCTCTCTGCTCCCTCTCGCCGCGCGGGATGTCTGCTTATAATGGGAGCCGGGTTGATGACGTCATATTCCGGCTCCCAGCATCAGCAGACATCCCGCGCGGCGAGAGGGAGCAGAGAGCACACAGCTCCCTCTCTGCGTGTGACAGGGAGAGAGCCGTCCTCACTGCAGCCCCACTGGACCCCAGGGAAAGGTAGGGATGCTGGGTGGGTGGGATATGTTAATTAGTTAATAATATTATTAATTTGTATATATGTATGTCTGTTTGTGGATGTCTGTGTGTGTATGTGTGGATGTCTGTGTATGTGTGGATGTCTGTTTGTGGATGTCTGTGTGTGTATGTGTGGATGTCTGTTTGTGTATGTGTGGATGTCTGTTTGTATATGTGTGGATGTGTGGATGTCTGTTTGTGGATGTGTGGATGTGGATGTGTGGATTTGTGGATGTCTGTTTGTGGATTTGTGGATGTGGATGTGTGGATGTCTGTTTGTGGATGTCTGTTTGTGGATGTCTGTTTGTGGATGTGTGGATGTCTGTTTGTGGATGTGTGGATGTGGATGTCTGTTTGTGGATGTGTGGATGTCTGTTTGTGGATATGTGGGTGTCTGTTTGTGGATGTGTGGATGTCTGTTTGTGGATGTCTGTTTGTGGATGTGTGGATGTCTGTTTGTGGATGTCTGTTTGTGGATGTGTGGATGTCTGTTTGTGGATGTCTGTTTGTGTGGATGTCTGTTTGTGTGGATGTCTGTTTGTGTGGATGTCTGTTTGTGGGGATGTCTGTTTGTGGGGATGTCTGTTTGTGGATGTGTGGATGTCTGTTTGTGGATGTGTGGATGTCTGTTTGTGGATGTGTAGATGTCTGTGTATTTGTGGATGTCTGTTTGTGGATTTGTGGATGTCTGTGGATGTGTAGATGTCTGTGGATTTGTGGATGTCTGTTTGTGGATTTGTGGATGTCTGTTTGTGGATGTGTGGATGTCTGTGGATTTGTGGATGTCTTTGTGGATGTGTGGATGTCTGTTTGTGGATTTGTGGATGTCTGTTTGTGGATATCTGTTTGTGGATGTCTGTGGATGTGTGGATGTCTGTTTGTGGATGTCTGGATGTCTGTTTGTGGATGTCGGTTTGTGGATGTCTGGATGTGTGGCTGTCTGGATGTGGATGTCTGTCTGTGGATGTCTGTCTGTGGATGTCTGGATGTGGATGTCTGGATGTGGATGTCTGTTTGTGTGGATGTCTGTTTGTGTGGATGTCTGTTTGTGTGGATGTCTGTTTGTGTGGATGTCTGTGGGGATGTCTGTTTGTGGGTGTCTGTCGTTTGTGTGTGGGATGTCTCTCGTTTGTGGGGATGTCTGGATGTGCTCGTGGATGTGTGGATGTCTGTGTGTGGATGTCTGTGTGTGGATGTCTGTGTGTGGATGTGTGGATGTCTGTCTGTGGATGTCTGTTTGTGGATGTGTGGATGTCTGTTTGTGGATGTGTGGATGTCTGTTTGTGGATGTCTGTTTGTGGGGATGTCTGTTTGTGTGGATGTCTGTGTGGATGTCTGTTTGTGGGGATGTCTGTTTGTGGGGATGTCTGTTTGTGGATGTGGGGATGTCTGTTTGTGGATGTGTGGATGTCTGTTTGTGGATGTGTAGATGTCTGTGTATTTGTGGATGTCTGTGGATTTGTGGATGTCTGTGGATGTGTGGATGTCTGTGGATTTGTGGATGTCTGTTTGTGGATGTGTGGATGTCTGTTTGTGGATTTGTGGATGTCTGTTTGTGGATGTGTGGATGTCTGTTTGTGGATTTGTGGATGCCTGTTTGTGGATGTCTGTTTGTGGATGTGGATGTGTGGATGTGGATGTCTGTTTGTGGATGTCTGTTTGTAGATGTCTGTTTGTAGATGTCTGTTTGTGGATGTCTGTTTGTGGATGTCTGTTTGTAGATGTCTGTTTGTGGATGTCTGTTTGTGGATGTGTGGATGTGGATGTCTGTTTGTGGATGTCTGTTTGTAGATGTCTGTTTGTGGATGTCTGTTTGTGGATGTGTGGATGTCTGTTTGTGGATGTGTGGATGTGGATGTCTGTTTGTGGATGTCTGTTTGTGATGTCTGTTTGTATGTCTGTTTGTGGATGTCTGTTTGGATGTCTGTTTGTGATGTCTGTTTGTGATGTCTGGATGTGATGTCTGTTTGTGTGGATGTCTGTTTGTGGATGTGTGGATGTCTGTTTGTGGATGTCTGTTTGTGGATGTGTGGATGTCTGTTTGTGTGGATGTGTGGATGTCTGTTTGTGTGGATGTGTGGATGTCTGTGTGGATGTGTGGATGTCTGTTTGTGGATGTGTGGATGTCTGTTTGTGGGGATGTCTGTTTGTGGGGATGTCTGTTTGTGGGGATGTCTGTTTGTGGGGATGTGGATGTCTGTGGATGTGTAGATGTCTGTGGATTTGTGGATGTCTGTTTGTGGATTTGTGGATGTCTGTTTGTGGATTTGTGGATGTCTGTGGATGTGTGGATGTCTGTTTGTGGATGTGTGGATGTGGATGTCTGTTTGTGTATGTGTGGATGTCTGTTTGTGGATATGTGGATGTCTGTTTGTGGATGTGTGGATGTCTGTTTGTGGATGTGTGGATGTCTGTTTGTGGATGTGTGGATGTCTGTAGATTTGTGGATGTCTGTTTGTGGATTTGTGGATGTCTGTAGATTTGTGGATGTCTGTTTGTGGATTTGTGGATGTCTGTTTGTGGATGTGTGGATGTCTGTGGATTTGTGGATGTCTGTTTGTGGATTTGTGGATGTCTGTTTGTGGATGTGTGGATGTGGATGTGTGGATGTCTGTTTGTGGATGTCTGTTTGTGGATGTGTGGATGTCTGTTTGTGGATGTCTGTGTGTGGATGTCTGTTTGTGGATGTGTGGATGTCTGTTTGTGGATGTCTGTTAGTGGATGTCTGTCTGTGGATGTCTGTTTGTGGATGTGTGGATGTCTGTTTGTGGATGTCTGTGGATGTGTGGATATCTGTTTGTGGATGTGTGGATGTCTGTTTGTGGATGTCTGTTTGTGGATGTCTGTTTGTGGATGTGTGGATGTCTGTTTGTGGATGTGTGGATGTCTGTTTGTGGATGTCTGCTTGTGGATGTGTGGATGTCTGTTTGTGGATGTCTGTTTGTGGATGTGTGGATGTCTGTTTGTGGATGTGTGGATGTCTGTTTGTGGATGTGTGGATGTCTGTGGATGTGTGTTTGTGGATGTGTGTTTGTGGATGTGTGTTTGTGGATGTGTGTTTGTGGATGTGTGTGTGTGGATGTGTGTTTGTGGATGTGTGTGGATGTGTGGATGTCTGGATGTGTGGATGTCTGTTTGTCTCAGTGTGTGTAGGAGTGTATTTATGTCTGTTAGCGTTTGTACGTGTGTATGTGAGTGTATGTGCTTCTGTTAGTGTATGCATGTGTATGTTTGCAATTGCATGTATGTGCATACATTATTGTAAGTTTCTGTCAAATAAGTGAGAGTCTGTCATTTAGTGTGTGTGTGACTATTAGTGTGTGTCTCTCTGTCAATGAATGAGTGTGTGTCAGTGAATGTGTGTGTCAAATCAGTGACGTCTGTGTGTTTGTTATTGAATGTGTGTGTTACTTATAGTGTGTATCTGCCAGTGTGGGTGTCTGTCAGAGAGTGTGCTTAAAGGGACACTATAGGCACCCAGACTACTTCAGCTCCTTGAAGTGGTCTGGGTGCAGTGTCCCAGTCCCCTTAAACCTTCTCAGAAACTGCAATAATTACCTGAGGGGTAACTCCAAGTCTAGTGGCTGTCTATCAGACAGCCGCTAGAGGGACTTTCGGGTGGTTAGGTGACCAAAAGTCACCTAACTGATGCTGGACATCCTCACCCTGTGCATGAGGACATCCAGCATCTGCTAAATACCCATAGGATGTTAACCCCTTCAGTGTCGAGTGGGGGAGGGGAGGACATGAGAGGAGGGGGGCACTATATGGAATTATAGTGCCAGGAAAACAACTTTGTTTTCCTGGCACTATAGTATTTCTTTAAAAGGAGCAGGAAAAGGTGGTATCTAAAGAGGAAGGGGTGGGTTCTTAATCAGGAAGCGGTGCACCCTTGACATGAAGGAGTGGTAAATTTAGATTAGGGGGGTGCTCTATAGTCATGTCTAGGGCAGCATAAAATTAAAATACACCACTGTGTGAGTGTGTGTGTGTGCACGCGTGTGTATGTATGTATGTATATATATATATATATATATATATACACATACATACATACATACATATATATACACATACATACAAGTGTTTTTTGGTTTTTTTTGGGAGAGTTCCCACACTTTTTTCCCCAGGACTTGACCCCTGTATGTAAAGAATATAGAAAATGAACCCAAGGCACACCAGAGTTTGCACATAAAAATTATTTTTATTCCTGCAATACAATAATGGATTAAACAAACTTGATAGAAGAGAAATTGCATAACACAGTGAAAAATATGTTAGAACAATAGTCCCAAAACCACTTCTGAGTAATAATAAAATGCTAAGAATGCCTACAAGCACCCATATAAAATGGTATACTAACCAAGAGCAGGAGATGTGATAGCCCGATGTTTCAGCCCTTAAGCCTTCCTCTGGGAGACCTCTCACTGACTCTTCCAACTTCTCACTTATATAACCCGTAGCCACCTAAAACCATTAATCTGAACTAATTATCCCAGTGCAGTCAGCTGAGCGAGGGGAGCACCATCGGTAAACGATTTGATAGAGAGACACTTCCATACTCCACCGGAACATACTTCCGGGTTCTCGTGACGTCATGATGCACATGCGTCTAATAACGTCACCACGTCTATGCGTAATGATGTGTCTCATCAACTAGAACACTACAGGGGGAAATAGTGGCCGTTATGCAAATGTGAAAATAAGGTTACTTTTCTTTCCGTTTACCAATTTTGGCCACTATTTTCCCCCGTAGTGTTCTAGATGATAAGACACGTCATTACGCATAGACGTGGTGACGTTATTAGACGCATGTGCGTGGGACGTCACGAGAACCCAGAAGTATGTTCCGGTGGAGTATGGAAGTGTCTCTCTATCAAATAGTTTACCAAAGGTGCTCCCCTCGCTCAGCTGACTGCACTTGGGCTAATATGTTCAGATTAATGGTTTTAGGTGGCTACGGGGTATATAAGTGGGAAGTTGGATGAGTCAGTGAGAGGTCCCCCAGAGGAAGGCTTAAGGGCCGAAACGTCGAGGCTATCATATATCTGGCTTTTGGTTAGTATACCATTTTATATGGGTGTTTGTAGGCATTCTTAGCACTTTATTATTACTCAGAAGTGGTTCTGGGACTATTGTTCTAACATATTTAGCATTTTGTTTTATGCGCTTTCTCTTCCGTTAAGTTTGTTTAATCCATTATTGTATTGCATGAATAAAAATAATGTTTATGTGCAAACTCTGGTGTGCCTTGGGTTTGTTTTCTATTTTCTGCTTTCTGATGAATGCTACAAAGAAAGATTGCTTCTCAATTTGTTATTATTTATGACATTTTTCCCCACTGGAAGTCCCAGGTAGGTGAATGCAAATCCTGCAATATTATGCTGACAATAAATGTAACAAGATCTTCGTGTTTTCTGTTCCAGGATTCGTACCCAAGATACCTAAAATCTGATATGTACAAGAGTCTTCTGGGTCAAGCATTTATTCCTCCGGAGACCAAGAAAGGGTTCGTAAAATTCCATCTTAAATATTATCTGTCAGTAGAACATGGCCTATTTAAAAGGAATAACGAATTAATGTGAGTTCATGTTTTTGTGTTTTTAAAGTCGCATATGATGACTCGTATGTCCTTGATCAAGGACACATGCCTTGGCCTGCTGAGATAAATCTTATTTAAAATGATACATTTGCCTTGTGATAATTCGCATAGGGTTATTTGCAACAAATTATTATTTTTGATGAAATACTAATGAATCTCTTCACTAAATCAGAAATTGTGCAGAAGGTAATTGCAAATTATACATCAAAACAGCAATCTGCAAAAATAGCTCAGATCATTTTTACAGTATAGCTATCATGACTTAATATTATTAATTCTGTTTCTCCACGGATTTCGATTCCGTCAATTACTAAAGATAGGCAATGATAAACAATAAATGGTTTTACTATGAGATGGTTCACAGACAGTTCATTTTTTTTCGGTTAGGGCAATCATAGGTACATTTGGCTCTGCGGGGGGTTTAAGATGAAGGAGATAAATAAGAACAAAGTCCAAAGATGATAGCAGTAGAAACAGAAACCTAAATAAATAAATAAACATTGTAAAGGGTTACACTAATGGAATAAATATATAAAATAATGATAAAAAGCAAAGCAGGACTCTTCCAGGGGCTTATTTTCTAAATGAGAATTAACAGGAATGTCAAGTGATTTCAAAGTGAATTTCACCAATTTAAAGTCCAAAATAGCAGAGACTGAAAAATTATCAATCAACAAAGCTTCCAGTTCACCAATTCTAGTCGAAAATGTTAAATTCTGTTTGAATTCTTGGTAGTTATGACGTTAGTGAATAGCCCTGTTTGTGTAAATGAAAATATGGGTATTATTGTGATAAGTATGTGAGTAGAAAACTGAAGTATGCAAATAAAGTGGTCAATTTGATTCTGGGGGGGGGGAATTCGTGCTTTGACATTTTCTTTGAGTTTAGATTTTGAAAGACTTATTTAGTTCTATAAATGTTGCACTCCAGATATTAGAAAACTAGTTCGCCTTTAGCTGGATAGTCTTTAACAGTGTTTTGGTTAAAGCGGCTTATTGGTGTTCCGTGGGCAACAGGAAACTAGATTATTGTTAGTTTGGTAGTCTCAGATTGCTATTGGCTAGAGGGTCTTCATGTTGCCGAATGGCCAATGGCTGGATTGAGTCAGATTCCCAATGAGTAGAGTTACATATAGGTGCTCGAGAGCCAGTAGGAAAATGTCCAGCAGCTGGAGTGATATCATAGAGCCTCACAGCCAATAGAGATACAATTAGATTACCGTTGGTTAAATAGTTGTAGATTGCTTTTGGCTGGAATTACATCATGGTGCCTCACAGCCAATAAGAATCTTTAATACTGTTGACTGTTAGAACATTGGTCCTTTTTTTGTTGTTGCTGTTAGAATAACGTTTTCTTGTCATGCTCTAGGGAGCAGTGGTTTGTGTAAAAGCAATAGACAGTCAAAATACATATTTTTGTTACTAATGCTTTCCAGTGACTGACTGTAGGCTGTTACTGAATATTTTTCTATTGCACAATCTTGTTCACATTGTCACCTGCAGCGTTTTCCCGTTCATGAGAAGGCAGCGTCATTCAAGTCCCAGCCCGGCATTCATGTTACCGCAGGGAGAAGACACAAGGACAGATATAGAGGGAAGAGCCATGTCCCCCGCCGCCACATCCCAGGTGCCGTGAAAAACGATGTCACATTAAGGGTGATTTATTACAGTATCCCGGTCACTTTAAGAAATTCTGTTCTTTCTTAATTTTTTCTTTTGTATATTGTATAAAAAGTTATATCTAAGCTTCAGGCATTTGCGCCTGTCATGAAAATTCTGCTACTGTTACAGTGGCGGTACAGCAATACACCGCACCACATCCTGACAGCTCCAAACTTCTAAAACCGTACCAGACCAGAAAATGATGAGACAGAATAAAATGCCTCTATAGGCATAGAGAAGAATTATATATTGCAGACATTCCAGTTTAGATTTTTTTTTTAATAAAAATAATGAAATCTTGAGAGCTTGTCCCAAACCACAGGTTAAAATTAAAAAAGTATTTTTGATCACTAAAAAATTATGCATTTTTGTTCAAATCATTTATTATAGGTCATTAATCGTATCATATCTGTCTCTCAAAAGGAAGCTAATCCCAGCGCTTCATTATTGCAATTTTTATTTATCTTTTTGTTTTGTCCTCATTTATTCTCCTGGGACTAGTTTTGGCAGAAATACAATATCCATTATTCCAGCAAAAAGCATCATTGCAAATTAAAAAAAAAAAAAAGATTCTGAAAATGCTGGCAAAATGCATAAGTTGGCTCCAATCCGTGTCCCCATTGCATCAGCTGTTTCTCATGTTTGTTAGGAAACAAAAATGTCAATTTTATAAATACCAGATTATAATTATTAATTAATATGCCACCCACTAAAACTAAACGATATTAAAGGAAAATCCTCTGTCTTTGGGTTCAGAAAATAACTTTTATGTGTTTCTGGTTTTTAGAGATAACGGTGTTTGTGCTATAATAACAGTAATTCTTTTAACTGTTGAAATATCTTGTAATTAGTTATGGTAGTATCACAGTTGTTTGCCTTTTTTGTTTGGATTTTTAAACAACCTAAATTAACAAAGGAAATATATAAAAGCACATGTTTTTAGCTTCCATTGAATAAAGAAAATGCTAAATTAACCAAGGATACATTATTATTTAAAAATTTAACAAATCCCATTCCTGCTAGCTCTGTGTTTCACAGGGCGGGTTTGTTTGCTTTGCTGGAAGGGAGGGAATTATAGGAGATATTTGCAGGTTGCAATAGTATCCTGCAATGCCCTAAGTAGTTACATGGCCAGCCAGCCCTACCTGCTGTGGGTATAATGCCTACATATAGACATTTTGTAGATTCTGCCATGAGTCTGCCATCCTTACCAATACACGAACATATGTTTTGTCACACAGGCTGTGTGTGACAAAATGTAATTTCTTCTTGTTAATATTTCAGATGCTGGCTGAAATATTGCGAGATAATGGATACTGTATAATCTGTGAAGCATTATATGGCGAAGCTTGTAGTAACATTCTTGAAAAGAATGGTAAAAGTATGGCTGATGACTTTTTAAAACAATAGATATGTAAGTTATGGGTAAAAAAAATATTGAGTTAAATTATAAGTGAAAAAAATATTGTGTTTTAGTTTTGTCATGATCTGTCCTTCTGTGTGTTTCATTTGTACAGTTTTGCTTCTCAAACAACCCCTTGGCTCTGTTGCCTGAAAATTCATTACCCGTTTGCCCTGAAGAGCGTCACTTCTGCTCCTTGCCTGGCCCCTCCTCCATTTGCCTGGAAGCCCCTCCTACCTCCGCCCTCACGCATCCCAGCACGAATGGCTCTGAGAGGTTTCTTTTTTATGTCCTTGAATTTTTGTATTTTTTTTTCAATGCATTTTTACTTGTGACACGTGATTTGTGATACATAGCATGGCTTTTCCTGTATATTAAACACATATATTTTAATTAACCATTTAACGACCACTGACAAGTTCAACATAACAGGATAAAAAAGGATTTTATTCAATTCTAGTTCTTAAGTGTTTAATAAACCAAACCTGTAGCTCAATGATGGTGAACTAATGGCATTGATGCGATCACTGGCACTTGGAGGCCTCGGAGGTGGCACTCGGTGTCTGCCTACAAGATAACCATCAGTGATGGAGGTATAAATGAATGTTGTTCATTAAGTACCTTAAGATAACATGATATCTTCATCATGGGGGAACCTGTCGCAAGTCGCCTTGAGATTAGCACACACTGGTGGAATAGAACCAGCTGGTAGACAAGAAGGCAGAGTCTACTGGGGAAGGAGATAAAAGAGAAGAGAGTCCAAGTAGAGTCCAGCAAAGCTGATATGAAGTAGTGAGATGAGGAAAAGTTTTAATAGCAAGGAGAGAATGTGGCGGACCGCCAGGCACCCCAACTGGGTGCCTCCACCATTAGCTGCTTCCTAGTAATCCTTGAGTACCATAAGCACTGCACCGGACACCATAACCACCATAGTTATGCGGTTACAGCTTGGTTGGGGTCTTGCTGTCCTCCACCCACCCTGGACCCAAGACCAGGGTCTAGCTTCCAGTGGGCAGACCTCTTCTGAACCAGAGAGTAGAGCAGGGTGCTCTTACAAGGGCAAGTGATTATAACCCAGGGGAATATAGTGATATAGCAATCCCCAGAGCAGATACAGCAGTTAAGGGTGAAGAGGAACTGTTTAATGGAAGCCACAACTGGCCTTATATGCAAGTCCCCATGCAAGGGGTTTTCCATAGCATATTCCAGGGGCATTCCCCACTGGACCTGAGAGGGGACTGTGACAAAGTACACACTGTAATGACATTGGCTCTCAGGTCCAGGACACTCCCACACAAAACAGGATAATCCCTCCCCTGTGCCTGAGGGATAATTGAGTCAGGAGCTGTACTAAACTCAATTATCTCCAGGCACAGACAACATTCATTTTAACAACCTCCCAAAAGTACCCCTAAAACACATGGAAAACCCACAAAAGTAAAACATCACATATCCAAAAATCACCCAGATCGGTTCAGGGGTTTGGGATTTCCATGGAGATCCTAATTTGACCGACCACACACGAGGCTCCGGCCCAAAAGAGATTTACTGGTAGAACTGGTATTGAGATAGTGAAACAGACCTTGTAGAAATTGGAAAAACTGTTGGAGATTTGTTGGGGGCGAGGGGGGTTGTTAGTATGGAACTGGGAGATAGAGTTAGTGGGGGCAGCAAATAATTTTTTAAGAAGGTAAAACAAAGGATGGTGTGAGTTTAAATAGAGAAAGGATGTTGATATGGAGAGGTGAGATGACATGGGTGGAGCTGGCATGTAGACGAAAAGAGGACAATGCCAAATAAAATGAGAGAGAGAGGAGGCCAAAATGGGTCTAATAAGTAAATCAGCAGTCTAGGCCCCCACTCACGCATTTATCTAAGGGAATGGAAGGCTTGGAAACCTATTGATCATAATGTTACATATTTTGCCATTTTTATGATTAAACTCATATTAGAGATAAGTCACTATAAATATTTTTACATATGACGTCTAAATCCCTTAAGTCTCCCCTGAATATATCCTGAATTGAGGCACTTGATTCACCAGGAGATCGGTAACACATTCTCAGATGGTCATCATTAAAAATATAGAGGAATAGGTTATAAAAAAAGAACTCAGTGATCCTGGCATGGGTTTTGACCCAGACCTTGTCTATCATTGGACTCTAAGCCTCACGTGAATCCGACCCTCAGCCGACCCAAATTTTAAATCTCTAAAAACCTGACCTCATGCCAAAACATAAAGAGGCTCTGAAATAGGGACTGACTCTCCTACAGAAGGGACACTTGGGATGTATGACATGGCTGAGCAATACATAATGACCCTAAAGGGTTACTTTATTATTCCATTTTGTTAAAATGATGGCTAGAAGGGTCTGTGAGCCGCACTGTATACTCATCGCTTTATAATAAAAAAAAAATGTTTTTTTTAAAAGTCATCTGCCAGAGGGAAGCTACAGATTATTTAAAAACCATCTGTGATCCTTCTTAAAAATTACATAACGTCTATTATCCATGCGGCACTGCACGGTTTGGAGAGCCTTCACTTCCTATCTGTCATATGTATGCATTATTTAATGGCTTGGGGGCTATGCTTTTTCTTTTCCCTATAAAGAAATATTTTTTTTTAAACTTTTTTTCCCTTCATCTAAAAAAAAAAATATTTTAAAGACATTTTTAAAGGAGCTGTATTGGATGCGCAGTGATATATTTCGAGCTATGTAAATAAATAGAAGGATCTCTGCTGAGAGCTCTAGAACTGATCACATTTAAAGAGAATCTATCAGCCGCAGATCTGCCAGCAAATAAAGTCATTATATGTTCTGCACGCTCAAAATGTGGCTCTGGATCTGACATATGGACTTGGTACATTTCCTGAGCAGAGAAACCCACAGTAACCAGCACATGGGATTGTGGGAGACCACGTTTGCCAGTACTGATACAGCACACTTTGATTAACTGAAACTGTCATATTTGTATTTCAGACAATTTACATGACGGCAATAAGGAATAACTATCATTCTATTCGATCTAACGCAACATACAAAGGAAACCTATTTGTTTATAAATTATATTTGCATATATATTTCAGCCCGAATACATATGAATTAAAGAAATGCTTCAGAAATTTAGAATTGGACCTGATTATCAAATAGACAGCCCTCCCTTCTAGATATTTAATCAGATCTGGTTGAAAATAATTATTGTAGGATTGTCACATTCTAATTTTTCTAGGGAGATCCCTTTGGAAAATAATTAATTTAGGATTGTCACGTTATAAAGTCTCTAGAGATCCCTTTGGAAAAAGTCAGTCTATTATCTTTAAACCCCTGGATGGCATGGGTGTGCCCAGCATATTGCCAGACAATGCTTTCAGCACTGTACCAGAATTCAACCAGTTAAATATAAAACCTAACATTTAAATACATTAAATCTCTCTGATTTAAATCTGAGCATGGTATTAGGGCTTTAAAAGTATGTACATCTGCTTGCACCAGTAAGATGTGTTAGAAGCATGGTCTTTGATATATAATAATTCTATTTATAGTTATCGGATATTGTGCCAAATTATTTTGTAGATTATGTGGATGAGACAAACAAATGCATTTAACAAGGCAAGTTTAAATTACAGGAAAAGAGGCAGTGAGGGCCCTGGTTAAGTGAGCTTACAATCTAAAATGGTAGCACCCTTTAAATAATAATACAGGACTGTGACGAAGTGCCCTTTGCCACTTGGTCCTGGAGAGGCCTACTTGCCAGCCTCCTCCCCTGTGACTATGACTCTTTCATGAATTTGGCTTTAAAGCCCCTAGTCTACCTTCAGACAGACTATTTATGTAGGCTGCTTTATTTATCTTATGTTTTAGTCACCCTGTACCCATTATAGGTGCAGGGTCTGTGTAATGTAATTGTTTATAGTGTGTGTGTGTGTGTACTGTGTAATGTATTGCCTGCTCTCTTGTATTGCTGAGGTTTGCTACCAACTAGGTGGGTTTGGCTATGGAGCTTGTCTAGTGCCCTCTGTTGGTAGCAACAGCAATATGCACTACTTGAATTGCAAGACTGGTTCATTTGCATATTCGGGTAGATTTGCATATTGCTAATTCTGCAGGCAGGTGAGTTATTTACTGTTAATTATTGTCTCCCCCCACCCCTTTAAAAATGTGCCATTGTGTTGTGATAAGTCACTGTGTGTTTCTTGATATGGTTTGACTGTTTGTGATTTTATTGAGGTTTCACAACAATGTTATTGTGGTGACTGTATTGGCTGGTCCCAAGGGAATAAAGGTTTTGACAGTTCTTCTTGATCCCTCTAAACGTAGCCTTGTCTCATTATTGGAGGGAGCTGTTATAATCACACTGGGGATTGCTATGCTCTGCATGCTCCCCTGAGTTTGAGTCACTTAGCTCTTTTAAGAGCTTGTTCCTGACACGCTCTCCTTGGAGGAGGGGTCTTCACCACACAGTCCTGGATGCTGGAGGTTCGTACAGGGTGGAAGGAAGAGTTCTTTCCCACACAGTCCTGGAGGACAGGAAGCTTTCCCACACAGTCCTGGAGGACAGAAGCTGATCCAGGGTGGAAGGAAGACGGCGAGACTCCAGTCAAGATACGGCGGTTGCGGAGTCTGCGGTGGTTGCGGTGTCTGCTGCAGTGCTTGGAGTCCTCAGGAAGCGCTAGGAGCATCCGTCAATGGAGGGTACTCGGTCGGAGTACAAGGAGCTCCGTTACATTGGTGGCAGCAGTGGGATGGCGTCCTAGTGCGAGGAGAAGCAGCTCGGAGACACTGGTATCGTATGAGAGGTTATTGAGGGCAACGCTAGCCACTGTGCAGCGTCCCTAACTACAGCAGCATGGAGCAGGGATGGATAGAGCCCTGCGAAGAGCACCTCAACATGATACGTCGCTACGAGGACGACGCTTACATTGAGGAGGTAAAGAGGCGGTTGGTCTGCTATGGCCCAGACCTTTCGAACGAGGTGGTCCACCAAGTAATGCGCCAGTTGAGTGCTGAGAACAGTGCGGCAATGGCCTTTGAGCAACAACTGTGGAGGTTGAGGATATGGACACCTAGTCTCCAGCGGCAGTGCAAGTTACAGGGAGCCGAAGGTGTCGTCCTTCCTCCCCAGCGGCAGTGCAAGTTACAGGGAGCCGAAGGTGTCGTCCTTCCTCCCCAGCGGCAGTGCAAGTTACAGGGAGCCGAAGGTGTCGTCCTTCCTCCCCAGCGGCAGTGCAAGTTACGTCCTTCCTCCCAGCGGCAGTGCAAGTTACAGGGAGCCGAAGGTGTCGTCCTTCCTCCCCAGCGGCAGTGCAATTCCAGGGAGCCGAAGGTGTCGTCCTTCCTCCCCAGCAGCAGTGTGTCCTACAGGGAGCAGAGACAGTTGGTCTCTCTCTCCAGCAGCAGGACAATGTTATGGGAGTGGAGACAGGCGGTCTCCCTCTCCAGCGGCAGCCTGTGTTTCAGGGAGAGGAGCACAGCACCCTATCTCCCCAGCGGCAGCTTACCCTACCAAGGGGAGACACCAATCTCCCAGATGGCGCAGAGGGGACCGTAGTCTCTGCGCCTGACCTACAGGGATGCTGGACAGCCTGTCCAGATCCCCAACTACCCTCACAGGGACAACAGGAGGAGGGGGTAAGTACGAATTCCCCTCCCCAGCTAACTCCTAACTTGGCCTCAGGGTTAACAGAGGAGATGTTGACCCCCACGTTCCCCTGGCTACTGAGCCGGACTATGTCCCAAGCCCCCCAGCGGAAGAGCTGACAGCTGGGCAGAGTGCAGTCGGCCTCTGCTCTCCCTTTGTCCCTTGTCCAGAGCCTGATATCCTGCAGGCTATACCAGCAGAAGAGCTGGCATCAGGGCAGACCGCTGCTGGCCTCTGCCCTACCGATCCCCTTGTCACAGGACTGGCCTGCACCCCCCTCCTCCCAGCAGAAGCGCTGACATCAGGGCAGAGCGCCGCTGGCCTCTGCCCCTCAAGTCCCCACAGCGTGTTGCCCCATTACCCCAGAGGAATACCCAGGTGCAGTCACTGTTTGCTGTGGGTGGGCTGCTCTAATAACTGTTTGTTGTGGGTGGGCTACTCTGGCACTTGCTTATGGTCGGTGGGTGACTCGACTAACTTAGGCACTGACCGACAGAAAGTCAGGTGCCTGGTTAGTCTTCCCCCCGAAGGGGAGATATGTGACGAAGTGCCCTTCACCACTTGGTCCTGGAGAGGCCTACTTGCCAGCCTCCTCCCCTGTGACTATGACTCTTTCATGTATCTGGCTTTAAAGCCCCTAGTCTACCTTCAGACAGACTATTTATGTAGGCTGCTTTATTTATCTTATGTTTTAGTCACCCTGTACCCATTATAGGTGCAGGGTGTGTGTAATGTAATTGTTTATAGTGTGTGTGTGTGTGTACTGTGTAATGTATTGCCTGCTCTCTTGTATTGCTGAGGTTTGCTACCAACTAGGTGGGTTTGGCTATGGAGCTTGTCTAGTGCCCTCTGTTGGTAGCAACAGCAATATGCACTACTTGAATTGCAAGACTGGTTCATTTGCATATTCGGGTAGATTTGCATATTGCTAATTCTGCAGGCAGGTGAGTTATTTACTGTTAAATATTGTCTCCCCCCACCCCTTTAAAAATGTGCCATTGTGTTGTGATAAGTCACTGTGTGTTTCTTGATATGGTTTGACTGTTTGTGATTTTATTGAGGTTTCACAACAGTGTTATTGTGGTGACTGTATTGGCTGGTCCCAAGGGAATAAAGGTTTTGACAGTTCTTCTTGATCCCTCTAAATGTAGCCTTGTCTCGTTATTGGAGGGAGCTGTTATAATCAGACTGGGGATTGCTATGCTCTGCATGCTCCCCTGAGCTTGAGTCACTTAGCTCTTTTAAGAGCTTGTTCCTGACACGCTCTCCTTGGAGGAGGGGTCTTCACCACACAGTCCTGGATGCTGGAGGTTCGTACAGGGTGGAAGGAAGAGTTCTTTCCCACACAGTCCTGGAGGACGGAAGCTGATCCAGGGTGGAAGGAAGACGGCGAGACTCCAGTCAAGATACGGCGGTTGCGGAGTCTGCGGTGGTTGTGGTGTCTGCTGCACTGCTTGGAGTCCTCAGGAAGCACTAGGAGCATCCGTCAACGGAGGGTACTCGGTCGGAGTACAAGGAGCTCCGTTACAAGGACATTTAAAGAATTTCTCCAGTTTGGCTAGATTATTATCAACTTGGGATGTTCTGAAACAGGTGTCACATCGCTCTGATTCTCAATGAGTTAAAAGGACATCCATAAACTGGAAAGCAATTAGTGTTTTTTTGAATGCTTGCACCACCAAGTGGTACTTATAGATACAACAGAACCTGATGGAATTGGTTTTTCTGAAGCTGGTAAATCCAGCTTCATTTAGCCTTTTGTCTGCCAGATCAGAGAGTAAAGAATCATTGGCAATCATTGCTTATGCCTCGTATTTCCATGAAACATATGTAGATAACAAGCTTACCTTATAGAAAGCATTTATCTGTATAATGCATTACCTATAGAATGTTTTAAAAGAGAATGGTTATGGGGGAGTGGAGCTTGACCTTCATCAGGTCAAGATGAAATCTGCCAAATCTCTAAATATCAAGGATCAATCTATACATCCAGCCAAGATTGAGCTTGTACTCACCTCTGGACTTTTCACCTGAGTTAATTCATGCTGTTCTTTCTCACCCCCAAGACAAAAAGGCAGACATGTAGGCCTGGTGCCTATCATCTTCTTCTGACCTCGGAGCTGGAAGAGCTGCTCGGCTTCTCATTGTCAACTAGAGCACAAGAACCTGATCTCTAGATCCTGGACTGGTAGGGGGTACTTGAGGACTGGGTTGGGAACCACTGCTCTAGAGGAACAATCACATTACATAATGCATAACGCATAGTGACATCAATATCACTTCCAAGCTTGTCAAAGAAGTTTACAATCGATTATCATTTTCTGTTCATCCTCTCAAGACAAGAGACACATCATGTCAGCGTTGCAGGGCAAGACACTTTATTCTTTTGATGGCCCTAACCTCACTTTTTATCGAGACCTAACAAGGTCTCTAAGTGGCGAAGTCCTCTCAACTTTGTAACACGACAGCTGTGGTAAGCTGGAGTGGAATATCGGTGGAGGGCACCAAGATCCCTAGTGGTAACATTTTTCTTTTAATTATCACCTGTATCTCTTCTTAAGTGCTCCCGATCAACGATATATCTCACCATCTGAGACGGGTTTAAGGTTAACGCACTGAGGTGCCTAGATGGTATTGGCTCAGTTCACCATAATTGGTGAATCCTTCTCACATCTCCCTCCTCTCAGCCACCTCCACTGCCCCCGCATTCCTCTTGGTAAGTGTATAAAATGCAGAGAGCCTATTCGTTACTTATCAGATTATATTTTATCTTTTTGTATCATTGCTCTTATTAATTTCAGTGATATCCAGGCTACTTGCCTAAATCGGTTTCTCACTCTTGACAAGAATTTAAACATTGGATGCATTTGTCATAGCTGTAATATGCTGTGACTTATTCAATATGCATACTTGGCAATGTTTTTCTTAAAAAAAAAAAAAAAAATCAATGGTTCGGTTTTGGCCTATAATTTATCTCCTTTATATCATGAGTATAAAACAATCCTCCGTCTTCTCACAACTCTATATCCTGACTGTTTCTACCTCAAAAATGAAACAAGTTACAGAACAGTGAGAGCTAATTAACACGGTGATTGTGTAATAAGGAAGTGAAGCCCATGATTCCATCGATTTGTACATTCACACAATAACAGGACACATTTTATGGTAACAAAAACATGTAGGCAAGTTATTCCTAAAAATATTTTATTATGTTAAAATCAAATCCACGATAGGTCTGCTTAAAGAATCAGGGAGACTGCAGTGCATTTCCTAACTCTCTACGTTTCTTTGTATTGACACAGGAATGACTTACCTCATGGATGCCAGGTATATGTTGCGGATCCAGTTATTCCTACACTGGAGAGCAGCCGGAAAAAATCCCTGGAACAAAACTCACAAAACGAAGAGGCTTCCACTGCCCTTTGATATAAATACCAATGAACTGCCTCAAATCCGTCATATCCTTCAACTTTAGTAACTACCACAATGGTGCCTTTATTTTAAAAAAACGTGTATGGTATGAACTCAATGTATCACAATGCACTGGCAGGAACTATGTCAGCTGAAGTCAATATTGGTTGCTGTTTACATTGACTTAAAATCATTCTGTCCGGTTTGATCATATAGAATTTATTCAGAAAGTAGCTGAATCGTGGAGAACTCTGCAGCTTCCCATAGATAACAAGAACGTGTGAAGAATTAGAAATTGTGACTGAGTGTTTGCGTGGATTGATTAGAAGGAAATGAAGGGTATGATTCAGATTAAATTGAACAATTAATCTTGCAGTGCCTGAAATGCATAATCAGATTTGAGTGTTAAAGGGGGGTTGTCACTTCCAAGGATTTGTTAAATGAAGTTTACTTATCTACTGCATTTAGCACATATCTTTTTGCGAGGTGTACAAAATTAAATAAAATGTAGAAATTCACACTGCTCTACCCTGGGACCTCACGTGGCCATCTTGGCTGTATGTCAGTAATAGTTATAAGCTCTGCATCTGTCAGTCAGTATGAAGAGGAGGAATGAAACAATGTTTCTCTTTATTGTCCCCCGATGCATTCTGTGCCCTGGCTGTGCCAGGACTCAGCAGGATTGTGATGTAATTTGCTAAAATTTAAATATAGATTTAAAAGAAAGCAGAATATCACCTAAAAACAAAATGAATTGTGTAAATTGTAGAGGAGATGTGGTTCCCTTTTACGTGTACTGTGAGCTGCAGAGTTATGGTATCAGATAGCTTTCCTATTGAGATTCCAAAATGTTCGATGGTGATCGAGCGACAGAGGTGTTTCAGCAACCAAGTCTTCTTCAGTTCTAGTCAGGTTGTCATCGTTCACCTAGAAAGCTCCACTGACAAATGGATCCGCAAAACTGTGGTAAAAATACAAACAAGTTACTATAGGGTTAGATCAGGAGAGCCGGAGGCGTATAGTCCTGGAATCTTCATAGTGTTCCATCTCAGCACTTTTTCTGGAAAGGTCCAGCGTTGGATCAGTTCAAATTAAATTATTTACAACACGTGGCCAACACGGTTTGCTTTGTGTACTTTTATGGTACTAAGCAAAGTCAAGGTGTAGTTGATGTTAAGATAAATCTTTTTGTAATGTATTGTTTATTAAGATGATAGCACAATACAAATGTTTAACCCCTTAAGGACACAAATTCTGGAATAAAAGGGAATTATGACGGAATTTTCCGTCATGTGTCCGTAAGGGGTTAAATTTCCTGCACACAGCTCAGTAACAGTACAGAATAAATGTCAGAAGCCCAACTGGCACAATAACATCTCATTTTTTTTAAAGTAAAATAAAAAGATACTAAAGAAGCTTACACATTCGAATACACAGCCACTGGAGCAGAAAAAATATCGACTTACTCAGTTAACATAATATGTAAACTATAGACTATCAATTATGCCTATACGAAGACACTGAGAGTTTCTGGTTCTGAAAATATAAGTCTGCTAGCCAGCCAAGTCCTAATGCTTAAAAGGCATCTCCAGGCCTGGACTCCTTTAATCCAAAACGACTGATGAGGGAAAATAAAGGGGCCTCTCCCTCAGGGCCCAGTGGGATCCATAAGTCCCATTGTTAGATAACGGCATGTAGCTTACGAAGGCTCCGGTTAGGCCAACAGACCTTCTCCATCTGGCTTATGGCACAGGTAAGTCATGGTAGTAGGCTATCTTTGCAGAGATAATATCTGCATGAGGGTGAGTATAGGGTTGCTCCATGGTGAACCGAATTTACCCTGTAGTCCAAAAGGAGTGAGCAGGACTGTGATGCAGGAACCCAAGTATGCTGGTTTGCTGTTGATCAAGGGAGTGGCTGCCTTTGTAAAAAGCCTAAATTTCAGCACCAGGACAGCTTGCTGTATAATATCCCAGCCTGGTAATTCTATTCTAGTGGTTTAATGACTCGTAATGAGCCAAAAGGACAAAACCATTGCAGGAGCAATAGTGCTAAGCCGTCTTCCAGTATGGCCTAAGGCCCTGCCCCAGAGGTCCATTTTTCACTATTTCACTGATTGGCCTCTCACAAAAAGGTCCTCAGATGGAACATTGGTCAGGACTGTTCTAACCAATGGACTAGTTGACAAATAGATATTAGGCACCTGTCCAGGGCCTTTAAGAGTCTTAACGTGGCTCTGATTCTTGCACAATGTATTTACTGATAGCTGTGACCATGCATGTAAATTAATTTGGGGTAATTGTTCCGGTATTTGGTTGCACAGAGTCCAGATGTGAAAGCATGTCAAAAAAGCACAAAGAACTGTCTAACCTTTAATGTTTGGCTTCTGTAATAATAATAAATGGGGAATATCTTAAATTATAATAAAATGGATATATCTATTTAACGTTTGTGGTATATAGTCTTTGTCTTGTTGCAAAGTTACAAAAATCCCATTAAAAGAATATGGCACAGAACAAAACACTGAGAATTAGGGTGTGTAATAGGGTAACGCTGAGAATTAGGGCATGTAATAGGGTAACATTGAGAAAGCAGAAAGCGTGCCAGGAAGAGTAGGCCAATGTAACGCAGTGTTATTTAATTATATAAAAGTAGGGATGTGCTAAAATTTCGGCCACCTAAAAAGGGTCAAATCTGCCAAAAATTACATGCGCAGACATCCCAACTCTACCGGACGTTCCAGGAGCTGTCACCGTTCACCTTCACGGAGTGAAGCGCATTTGCTTTCTGCCTCTCTAAATATAGTGGCCGCGCGTGTGCGCGTAGTGACATCACTGCGCAGGGGGAGGGACCCGAGTCCTCCTTTTTTTTCTGTGCTTCATCGAATCCTGCTTTAGGCAAGGCAGCTTTGGGTGCGGGAAACACTATATAAATGTATTAATTGCAGATAAAATTAGGAATAATTCACTGATTATTCCAACTGATCAAGTATTGTCCAAAAGCATTGTATGAATAAACGGATTATGAAATTATAGAAAAACCCATACTTTAAATCTGTTTTGTTCTGCACACTGAAGTAAGAACACTTTAAGAGTTGGGGACTCCTCTCGTTTTAGAACTTACTGACTTATTAATGTACACGTTTAACTATATTGGCACTTCGCTGTAAACCAACCTAAATTCTTGACTTTTTAGAAAGTTGTCCCCATTCATATTTGAAAGTGCCACATATCCTGCAGGTGTCTACAAGTTTAATACATTATATAGATCAAAGATGCCTTGAAGGTAGATCCTGAAATGTTGAATAACTTTCACTCCAATGATGTCCAATGATGATGATGTTTTGCCAGCCTTTAAATTGGCTAAGCAGCATGGAAGGTGTACTACAGAAACATCTCCTACATTTGAAATTCCTGCACTTGCTGCGTATGCCCAGGATTTATAACGTCTGCTGTGAGCTCCATCCATACCAGGACATGGCTCATCCAATCTGGATACAATTGTTCAGTAAGACCTGGACATGAGCCCTGTTTAAAACATGTAGTTCTGCCTTTAGCAGCCGTTTCGTTGATCCTATATGATGAATGGAAGTGCTGCCTAAGCCGATGGCAAGTTCTGTATGTACTTGGACTTGCTGTGATCTGTAATGAGCCGTCTTCGTATGCCAACATCTTCTGTGGGATATATAATAAGACATGGAAAAGGTTCCGATCACACGTCTTTTTAGTCCACATGGGGGGTATTGTTTTACCCGGGAGACTTCGCTGAACACAAATATTAGTGTTTCAAAACCGTAAAACATATCACAGCGATGATATTGTCAGTGAAAGTGACATTTTTTGCATTTTTCACACACAGATGGCACTTACACAGACGATATAATTGTTGTGATACGTTTTACTGTTTTGAAACACTAATATTTGTGCTCAGTGAAGTCTCCTGAGTATAACAGTACCCCCCATGTACAGGTTTTATAGTGTTTTTGAAAGTTACAAGATCAAATATAAGGCTTGATTTTAAGTTTTTTCACATTGAAATTTGCCAGATTGGTTATGTTGCCTTTGAGAGCATATGGTGGCCCAGGAATGAGAATTACCCACATGATGGCATACCATTTGCAAAAAAAGACAACCCAAGGTATTGCAAATAGGGTATGTTCAGTCTCTTTAGTAGCCACTTAGTCACAAACACTGGCCAAAGTTAGCGTTCATAATTGTTTTTTGCATTTTTAACACACAAACAAATATAAATGCAAACTTTGGCCAGTGTTTGTGACAAAGTGGCTACTAAAAAAGACTGGACCTTGCCCATATTGAATACCCTTGGTTGTCTACTTTAAAAAAACATGAACATGTGAGGTGTGATTCAGAGATTTATGACAGATACCAGTGTTTCAATGTCACTATTGATCATTTATAAAAATAAATATTTTGAAACAGCAATGTCCTACTTATACTTATAGCCCTATAACTTGCAAAAAAAGCTAAGAACATGTTAACATTGGGCATTTCTAAACTCAGGACAAAATGTAGAAACTATTTAGCATGGGTGTTTTTGGCGGTTGTAGATGCGTAATAGATTTTGTGGGTCAAAGTTAGAAAAAGTGTGTTTTTAAAATAAATTTCATCATATTTTATAATTTTTTTTATAGTTTCTATCTTTAGAAAGACCATTTAAAGGCGAGAAAAACTGTATATGACATGTGTGGGTACAGTGAATGAGTAAGAGGAAGATTACAGCTAAACACAAACACAGCAGAAATGTAAAAACAGCCTTGGTCCCAAACGGTAAGAAAATTGAAAAAAAACGGTTTGGTCACTAAGGGGTTAAAATCATTTGGCGAAAAAAGTCATTTTCGGTTTCGGTTTTCAGCCAAAGGCATCCCTATTAGAGTGAGCAGGAAAATGAGAAACAAACAAAAGTTGTTTGGTTTTAAAATAGCCATACCCCTCCCCCAGATCACCTTATCCAAATCTTCTCATGAAGACATTTCAATATAAATTGGAAGACACCGTTTTATTTAATTAACCTGTGAATCCTGGCAGACAGTACTAAAAGAACAAGCAGTTATTCTGGTCAGCCTTGGCACTGCGGCTGTTCGTAAACTACATTTCCCATGATACTTAGGCAGCCTGAGTGCTTGCTGAGCATTGTGGGTTATGTAGTCCTCAGACATCTGCAGTGCCAAGGTTAGCAGTTAGTGCACTGGATACCTGTCCCCCTGGCTGCTGTCACATGCACTGCGCTTACCTGTTCTGTGATGTAAGGGATTAGGAATGTGCTTAGTCAGGACTTTCATCAAATTTGCGTAAAAGACAATCGCCTAATCCCTTTACTTAGTTAATACTGCTCGATGGATCAACCATAATGAACTCGCTCTCTTAGAGAAAACCTGTCTGCAGTGATGCCAATTAATAGTACTACTGCCCCTTCAGGGTACTTAATGTTCCATCATTAATATATATATATATCTATATTTATATATATATGTGGGTGTTTTGTATTTTGTCTGTCTGTCTGTCTATGTATCTAGCTGTCTGTCTATCCATCTGTCTGCCTGTCTGTCTGTCTATCTAGCTGTTTGTCTATCCATCTGTCTGTCTACCTAGTTGTCTGTCTATCTATTCGTCCGTCTGTCTATCCGTCTGCCTGTCTGTATATCTTCCAACCTATCTTTATCTATTCGTTTATCTATCTATCTATCTACACCATTTGGTTCACAGATCAAATGAGAAGTAGTAGCCAATAGAGAGATAAAAGGGAGGATCGGTAAAAATGAAATCTATATTTATAAATTATATATTTATTAAATATTAGACTTGTGCATTCTCTTTCAAACAAATTGCGATTCGTCCGAAACTCTAAATTACCAAACGGACGTTTCACAAAACAAACGAAACAGACAATGCACAAACAATTTTGTTTGTTTTGTGATTGTGATTCCGCGGTATCACCAAAAAGAGGATTGATGGTAAAGGGACAGCCATTAATGTTGATTTTAATCACAGAGAGGAACCGTAAATGAATAAACAATTTTATATTTTACATTTAATAAATTTGTAATAAATTACTATATAAATTTCTAATACTCCTCCTTTTTTCCCTTTATCCGTTAAGTCTTCTCATTCGATCTGTGAACCAAATGGCAGGAAAATGCACCTATCAGTGTACTGCAAATTCTAAATATCACAGTATTTATATTATGTATATATTTTGCAGTGCACTATTTGGAACGTTCCCACCCTTTTGGATTGGCCAAGTAGTTTTTACGCAAATGATTTCAATGAAATTCCAAACAGAAACTCAACACAAACGAATCATGAATTGATCCAACAAATTATTTTTTCTGAAGAATCGATTCGGCGCAATTGAATATTTACGCCATTCGTAATACAATTCAATATATAATATATAAATATAGATTTAGTAGATGTCTAACCACCAATTACCATTTTTCCATGTCATCTTTTTTTTTTGTGAATTTCGGTTTATTGAAAAACATTTTACATTTTTTGAAATACAGTCCGACACACGGGTCTCCAAAAATGGAAATACAAAGTCTCTTTTCAAAATAAAAAAAGGCAAACAAAAAGAAAAGAGAGGGAAAGAGAAACAAGACACGTGAAATGCAAGATAAACAAATCTCCAAACAGTAAGTATTATCAGAGACACGCAGGTCCCAGGTCCAGAACAACCAGGTATTCAAACCATCTACAAAATATGCAGCTTAGCTAGGATACCCGTATGCCCTCTCTACTACTTTCATTCCCGAGTGTCACTTTAGAGGGGGGAGAGAAGAGAAACAAAAATGAAACAAAAAACAACTAGGAACATTGTATGTTAAATCAGTGTTAATATACGGCCAGATGATGCCACCATAGTAAAGTATCCTAGGTATGCCCTACCACATGAGCTGCGTGGAAGCTATGGGTTGGCTTTGGGTCTAGGTAGCCTTTTGTGGATCCCCATAACTTTTTCCCAGATGTCCCCCCCACTTCCCAATTTTCTGTATATTACTTGTACGCCATGACTCCTCACCTGTGGGGTCTGTGAAGTCACTACCCCCAATCCCCCACACTCCACCAAAATCGGGATGTCCACTTTACTAATGTAGAAGGGACTGAAAGTCAGCGGATTCCGTTGACAGAGTCCAGCTATGTCTGGGAGTGTCCCTCTGCATTAAATGTTCCTCCAAGTTGGAACCAGAGGGTGAGAGGGGGAGGTGTCTCCTACCTCCAAAAAAGCCAGTAATCTTTTTTAATTTGGCGCCCTAGGTGTAATTATGAATCACAACTCAAACAGAATGTTTTTGAGCATTGTCTGTTTTGCTTGTTTCCGGATTTCTCCGTAGAACATTTCAGAGTTTGGGAATTTAGATGAGCTGCCGATGGCCCAAAATTCAGGTGAATAACAATTCATTTAAAAATGAATCCAAAAAGTCTACTTGGAGTGTTCCTTTAAGAGTCGTGTCTTTGTGGCACATGATATATTTGCTTTTTTTTTCTCTCTCTCTTTAGTTCTTCTGCAATTTATAATTTTTCAGAATAATAACAGATTTTTGTCTTATAAGCGGTTGATTTACTCTGTAAATCTTTGACTAGTTTATGACACAATTCAGCTAAATTCATACCACCAGATGTTTTTAAAAAATGTTTTCAAGAACTTGTCCATTGAGTCAGAATTATTTTTTGTTTATGGTGCAAATTGTGCTGCATCCATTAATTGAACATTTAAAATGGTTCAGACGACCTTTGGAGGGTGAAGAGGCCCGGTTTCAGCTGTTTTATCGATTAGTTAACGATAGCATAGATTTCTCAGATTATTCAATTTTCATTATCCTCACGTGCACATAATTGTTGCATCTGTATCACACTCACAGGGATATTCACTAACATTCGATTCAAAATTATTTCAAAGTGAATTTCAAAGTTTAGACCAAATAATTGAATTGGCAACATGGCTGATTTGAAGAATTTTTCCAATACAGCGATATGACCTAAAATTTCAAATTCACTTTGAAATCCAGTTTAGAGAATTAAGTTATTGTGAATTCCTTAATTGTTTAACAAAGTTGTATTGTTAATTTGTTTGCTGTTGTTGGAGGACAATGGCACTCTAGAATGTTTTTGCATCAGATATCTCAGCATCTTTGGAGTCTGTTAACCCACTCTTCCACCAGGAAAAATAATTTTCATTAAACATGGGAGTTATGGGGTCGGAACGGGTGGTCGGACCTTTAAGTGTGGGCTTGCCCAGGGGTGTGTCAGTCTAGTGTCAAGCACGACAGTTTGACAGATATCCTACCAGCTGGCCCCCAACTTAAAGGACCATGTGGAAGGAGCTGTTGAAAAACTCTCTGCATGGTCCTACTGCCCGCTCCACATCTCTTGCACGTCTGACGATGAGTTCACGCTGTGATGCCCACGGACTGTTCCATGGTGCCCCAGGTGCTTGGATGCCAAATAACTAAATTAGGACAGTGGGTTAAGCCTCTCAAATAAGGACTGTCCAGCCAAGAGTAGGACAGTTGGGAGGCCTGCATAAAGTCCTTATTTTATGGACAATAAAGTATAATATGTCCCACTAAGAAAGGAAGTTTCATGCCCACACAAAGAAATCCAGTATTCCTAATTTGAAGGCACTATATCTAAGAATTCCATTTTTTTTTTTTATTCTTTATTTTTGTTGTGCAAAAGTCCGACATACAAGTTGTTATGCCATGACAGCAAATACAGGTATGGCAAGATTTATAAAACCGTGGTATGTGATAGGACTGCACTTTTTTTTTCTTCAAAGTAATAAACAGGCTGAGGTCAAGTTATGTCAGCTAGTGAGAGGGCAATAAGATTGAATTAGACATATTATTTAGGCTGACCTTAGAGTAGTCAAAGAAACAAAAATCAAATATTGTAACACGCTAATCTATAGTTAACTCTGTAGCTTACTAACCGCTGGGAGCTATTCTCGGTGTAGGATTCTATGAGAAGAATAAATTTCAATATGATCGTTAAACTAGCATGTCTATCACAAGATTTATCAATAGCAACAAACATAATGTCTGCTAGGTAGGCTGGAGTGGCCTGAGACAAATGCCTGTAAGGGTAGGATCTCATGTGGACCAATCTGACCATGACAATTAAGGGAACCTGATGGGCATAAAACTATAACAATAAAAAAAATAATAACAATGAAAATGAAAATTGAAGGCATTAACCACGGGCTATGCAGTCAGACAGTGCTTGGTAACAGTGGTGAGTAATGCAAGTCCCCATGGCCGTTCGCGTCAGTCAGCTGATGCCCATCCTGGAGGCCTGAGCTGCCAGCCTAGTGTGGAGGAGTAGTTTCAGCGGTATGCTTAATTCATTGGGTCTGCCAGTGAGTTTATAAAAGCCGCTTTCAGTCCTCTGCTAGAGGTGTTAGGCTGGTGCAAGCTTCCGTGGCTTTCCTTCCATTGTAGGTGGCAGTGTTGGGCCCTCTGTCTGTGTTATGGATGCAATCTCCGATGGTGGTGTCTCATGGCCTTTTGCCTGTGGGGAGCCATACTCCTGCTGTTTCTCTGCCCCAGAGGGTGTCCTCATTTGTGTGCTGCAGTGTGGGAAATCACCTTGCCCAGCAGAGGCCTCGCCAGCTCCTCTCCGTGGAACCTCTGAACCTCTGAGCCTCCTATGCTGTCTGGGCAGCTGGTGTCATCATTCTTGAGCAGGACTCTAGTTTCGCCCAGAAAAGCTCGAAGATAGCATCCAATGTTGCTATGGATTGGAGAGGTAAGCAGGTCGGCCAAACCATGTGCATTGGCCATCTTTCAGAGCTAGGCCTCAGGTCAGGAATGTTGCAGAGCTTGCAGGTTTACTTTTTTGGGTCAGTGTTTCCAGCCCCAGCAGGGACTGGGATAACCCCTGCCGCACAGAGGGGGATGGGGATGCGTGTCCCCGGCCCTGGTCTTGTCGAGGATTGGCGGGAGACTGCCCGCGTCTCTCACCCTAGTACAAATAGCGGGCCGCAGTAAGCTTTGGGACCCAGAAAAAGCTGAGCAAAGCTAAGTAAGTCAGTCCAGGAGGTTGTCACAGCTGTCTCCCTGAATCATGGGTCGATATCAGCTGCTCAAGATCAGTATAATAATCTGAGGAGCTCCCTCAGCCTGTGTCCTGCTCACTTGGAGGTCAGGCCCCTAAGGAGTCCCATTTAACCATAATGTATTAATTTTGTCATTTATTTATTATTAAGATGGTGTAAAAATGGCTTCTACACAGACAGTGGTCTTTTTTCCATGAAAGGACGGATATCGTATATGTAGCGGAACCAGCCTCGCCACTGGGCATTGGAGAAGACTGATTGCCAGCCTCCTGCCCTGTGACTATGGCCCCATGTTGAAATGCTTGATTTTCCCCTGCAAAGACACGAAAGCCAGGTCATTCGGTACTCCCTATTTGAACAGTGATAACCCAGATAGCTATGCCATTCATATAACGAAAGACTATGTGAAAGACTTTGGCTCCATGGCAATTGAACTGTATGTATGTGATCTGAGCACCATTCAGTAATAATGTGCGCTCAGATCTAAGCTATCTGGGGATATGTTGAATGTACCTGTTTTATGCAATAGCTGCACAGTTATATATTTTTATGTATTTTATTGTCTTTTGCTACCATGTGTTCAATGGAGTTTTGGCTCTGTCCTTGGAGATAATTATCTCCAGGATAGAAGACTCTGTGGAACTGGTTTGGGCTGGAAAAGCCATGCTTCAGTGGTCACAAAGGACTTTCGACCTAACTTTTGAACCACTGACCAATTTGAATGATTTTTGAGTATATTTATATTAATATTGCATGCATACTTTTAAATTGTGTAAGAATTGTGTAAAAACTGTATATTTTCTGCCTGTGCTGATTTTAGTTAGTCTTTTGTCTTGAGATAATTGTATCACAGGCAGAGGGGAGGATTTCTACTGGGGGTGGTTTACTTTATTGTATGTGTTGTAATGTTTTTATTGGTTGTTCTGAAAAACCCTGTGGGCGGTCCTGTATGTGTTAAACCTGCATAAAAGAAGGCCCTTTGGTGCCAAGTAAAACAGTTCTACTTCACCCTCAATTTGGAGTGTTGTCTCTTATTGGGGGAATCTGCTACAAGGGATTGCTCTGCTATTCATACTCCCTTGCTATATCACTACTAAGCTCTTGTAAGAGCGTGTTCCTGCCTTGCTCTCTGGAGGAGTCTACAGTGGTTATGGCTTCTGCTGCAGTGCTTGGAGTCCTCAGGAAGCGCTAGGAGCATCCTTCCACGGAGGTACCCAGTCGGGGTGCCCATCGATCCGTTACAGTATACATTGCAAATCCTTGTTTTTAAATGTGTTTTTCTATTGTGTCTTGCAGATTACACTGCAATGCGTCTATGTAATATTGTTTTCATGTACATGATTAATGAGAAAATCAAGACTTTGATCGTAGAAATAAACCTGTTTTGGAGGAGGTACTTTATCGCAGTCTCTGCATTCAGTCACTGACCAATCTCGTGTTGTTGTTTTTACTAAACTCAAAATTTCAGTGCATTAAATCTCAATGGTAAAATTGACTGAATTGTCTAAAATAGCAGACTTTGAAAAAAATCACCACTTATAATTCAAAAGACAGGAAAAGGCACTCCAAAGGTTTAATTTCAGGCAATTTATTGTCACCAGAATGTGCAAAACAATGTTTCGACCACTGTGGTCTTTATCAAGCAGGATTTGAGAATGACTGAACCTAATGGGACTTTTTTCAGCCTATTTGACAATGTAATTATGTAACTCAGGAGTACAAGTCTCTGCATGAGAAAGGGTGACTATATATATCTCTGCAATGAAAATGATATTAGAATACTCTTTAGGGGTGTAGCAAGAGGAAATGCCACGTTCTCCAATGATAAAATATGGCTGAGTATATCTCTGAAAGAGAAGAGATAGAATACGATTCCTTAGATTAGTCAAAGTCAGCAATTCAAGGATGTACAGGAGAAAAAGTGTCTGTATATACTTGTGGTAAGGAAGCGGTAACAGAAAACTCCTTGGGGGTTGGGCATGTAGCAGTGTAGTAGAAGACTCTTGAGATAGAAGAAGACTCCTCAGGGGTGGGGCATGTATCAGTTTAAGGCTC
>CAKOES020000157.1:31023-45474 GCA_933207985.1 Pelobates cultripes
GAGGTTCGTGGTTGGTTCCTTGTTACGTCATCGGGATTGGTCGTCCCTCAGCCGTTTTCAATTTGCTAGAGTGCTTCGGTCTTGCATTGTGGGGATTGGTCTGTCCCCGGGTTGTTACACTACTCACTCCTTTAGAATAGGGGCTGCCATGCAGGCAAGTCTGGTGGGCCTCCACGCGGAGGAGTTTAAGCGTTTGGGGCGCTGGCAGTCTGGACACTTTCAACTTTATGTGCGCCCCCAATTGCTGTAGGGCAGCGGCTCAGCTAATGCATGGTTATATGTTCTATTATCGTTTTAGATGTGGCTCCTCGGTTTGTATGGATCGTGGGACACTCGTTCATTTATTGGGCAGCTAGGCGGGCTGAGAATAGACCATATGGCTGTAACCTCGGGTTTTCATACGATGTAGCCCAGGTGCGTTGGAGGGGCATTCGGGGTTTATCTTGGGACGGGTTATATGCCAAGTTAGTGCAGCTCAGTCGCTGCGTGTCAGGGCCGGTGACCCTGGTGGTTCATGCGGGTGGTAACGATTTCGGACGACGACGTTCAGTGGACCTGGTACATGCGATTCGGCACAACCTGGCCCGCTGTTTTGCGTTGTTTAAGGATCTGACACTCGTCCGGTTTGGCGTAGTGGTGGGCATGGAAAGGCTTTGGAGCGCTATAGGCGTAAAGTCAACATGACTATTTCCCGGTTTGTCCGCCATTTGGGTGGCATAGTGGTTGGGTACTTTGAGCTGGAAGGGGTGAATGACAACGTGATGAGACAGGATGGGGTTCATTTGTCCCCCATAGGTTTGGACATTTAATGTGGGCCTGCAGGCGGGGATTAAGGCTGCCCTGTCAGCGAGGGGGCGCGATGCCCGTGCAGCATAGTGTGCAAGGCGGGCATCGTGGTGGCAGGTTCTTCCTGGACAGCGCAGCTGGAAAAGGCACTTTGGAGAGACGACAGCCTGCATGGAGTTGATGGCGAGTAGCTGGCTGTTGAGACTCATGGAACACAATTTGGGAGAACTGTCTGTTAGGCAATCACCCAACAGCTGACAGAGTTGGACAGTGTATTAAAAAATGATAAATAAAGCTGTGGCCGTTGCCCTTATCCACTATAACAATGTGTCATGTGTTTTATTGGGGGGCAATGGTTGGGGGGACTGGTATGGGTCAGCAGTCAAGTTTCCCCCTGGAACACAAAGGAAGGGGGAGCATGACTGCTGCCCAAGATTGTGGGCTGGGTAAATAAAGCAACATTTGTATCAAAGTTGGGGTTCTTAAGAAAGGGGAGAGGGAGGGACTTACCAGTCGGCAGGATCAGTTGAGGGCACCTGACTGTTTTCCCACCCTCCCAACCTGTTTCTGGTGGTGTGGCTTGTGTCTTGTTTTGTTTTTTGTGTTGTCACAGCTTGGCAGGTTTTTCCTGGACAGCGCAGCTGGAAAAGGCACTTTGGGGAGACGACAGCCTGCACGGAGCTGATGGCAAGTAGCCAGCTGTTGAGACTTATGGAACACAATTTGAGAGAACTGTCTGTTGGGCAACCACCCAACAGCTGATAGAGTTGGACAGTGTTTTAAAACTGGTTATGTTAAATAAAGATGTGGCCGTTGCCCTTATCCACTATAATAATGTATCATGTGTTTTATTGGGGGGAAACGGTTGCGGGGACTGGTATGGGTCAGCAGTCATGTGTTTACATTAAAAGGCCTGCAGAGACAGGCTATAGACACCAGAAGCACTACATTAAGCTGCAGTGGTTCTGGGGACTATAGTGTCCTTTTAATGTGAGGTTAATTAGATATTAGTGCCACGAATAATATACTAGATTGCATACTTACAACCAGATGCGGATGATGATAGGCTCTGGTTGCAGTCTGGCTCCACTGGTCTGGTGTAGACCATGATCCCTGGAGGCTGTGTGTAACTGTGGTCACAAAATTCAATATTCTGGGAGAACAGGAAGCAGCTCCATTTATGGGGCCCTTTACACAGCTCAAGGTCTGACCCCTCCCCCCCCAGGGCCTGACGGTGAGTATGCCCATAAGGACCACCCATAAGTCCACCTACATGTTCCACCCATGAGTTTGCTCACAGGGAGTGGAGTGTGTAGGGGACGTTATTGTAGAGGATCTAATGTGTGTGCTTATGGAATGTAGTGATACCAGTTTGTGTAGGTGATGCAGTGTGTGTGTGTAAGGGATAGAAAGCAGTGTGTGTTTGTGTATAAGGGATGTATTGTGTGTTTGTGTATGTGTGTGAGGGATGCATTGTGTGAATGTGTGTTTGTATGTGTAAGGGATGTAAGGTGTGTTTCTGTGTATGTAAGGGTGCATTAAATGTGTTTAAGGGGTGCATTGAGTGTGTGTAAGGAATGCAGGGTGTGTAAGGGATGCATTGTGTGTTTCTGTGTATGTGTGCAGGGGGTGCATTGTGTGTGTAATGGATGCATTGTGCGTTTCTCTGTGTGTAAGAGAAGCATGGTGTGTTTCTGTGTGTGTAGGGATGCATTGTGTGTTTCTGTTTATGTACAGGGATGCATTGTGTGTGTAGTGTGGAATAGAGAGTTTGTGGAGTAGGATAGGGGCTGAGTCCTACCAGTCCTATTTTGCTTCTCTTTCCCTCTTGTCCCTTAGAGCTCTCCCCTCCCTCCTGTCCCTTAGTGCTCTCCCCTTATCCACTATCCCTTAGTGATCTCCCCTGTCCCTAAGTAATGATCTCCCCTGCCCTCTTTCCCTTTAGTGCTCTCCCCACCCCGTCCCTTACTGCTGTAACTTGCCCCACTGTCCCTATTGTTCTCCCCTGCCCCACTGTCCCTATAGTGATCTCCCCAACCTCTTTAGTGATCTCCTCGCCCTCTTCCCTTAGTAAGGTGCTCTCCCATCATGTCCCTTACTGCTGTATCTTGCCCCCCTGTCCCTTATTGCTCTCCCCTGCCCCACTGTCCCTTAGTGATCTCCCCTGTCCCTTAGTGATCTCCCTGCCCTCTTTCCCTTAGTGCTCTCCCATCCTGTCCCTTACTGCTGTATCTTGCCCCACTGTCCCTTATTGCTCTCCCCTGCCCCACTGCCCCTTAGTGATCTCCCATGTCCCTTAGTGATCTCCCTGCCCTCTTTCCCTTAGTGCTCTCTCATCCTGTCCCTTACTGCTGTATCTTGCTCCACTGTCCCTTATTGCTCTCCCCTGCCCCACTGTCCCTTAGTGATCTCCCTGCCCTCTTTCCCTTAGTGCTCTCCGATTCTGTCCCTTACTGCTGTATCCTTCCCCACTGTTCCTTATTGCCAGGGCTCGAGTCCTGCAGGAACGCATGGGAACGGCGTTCCTGCACTTTTTCCAAAGCAGGAACGCAGTTCCCGTTACCTGTCCTGCAGGACTGGCCCTGCTACCTGCACAGAGGGGCCATCACACGCTGTGTTCTCTCTCCAGCTATAACTCTCGCGAGACCCGCGGCTGTTACCATGGCAACGCTCCGCACAGGCGAGTCTCGCGAGAGTTAGAGCTGGAGAGGGAACACAGCGTGTGATGGCCCCTCTGTGCAGGTAGATGGCTCCTCTGTGCAGCGGCTGGCTCCCTCCACCGGCAGACACACACACATCATCCGGCACTCACACACATCATCCAGCACTCACACACACACACATCATCCAGCACTCACATACACATCATCCGGCACACACACACACATCATCCGGCACACACACACATCATCCGTCACACACACACATCATCCAGCACTCACACACACATCATCCGGCACACACACACACCATCCAGCACACACACACACATCATCCAGCACACACACACATCATCCGGCACACACACACATCATCCAGCACACACACACCCCTCATCCAGCACTCACACACCCATCACCCAGCACACACACCCACACATCATCCAGCACTCACACACACACATCATCCAGCACTCACACACACACATCATCCAGCGCGCACACACACATCATCCAGCGCACACACACATCATCCACCACACACACACACATAATCCAGCACACACACACACACACACATCATCCAGCACACACATCATCCAGCACACACACACACACATCATCCAGCACACACACACACCATCATCCAGCACTCACACACACATCATCATCCAGCACTCTGCACACACACGCCATCATCCAGCACTCACACACACACACCCATCATCCAGCACACACACACATCATCCAGCACTCACACACACATCATTCAGCACACACACACACACACATCATTCAGCACACACACACACGTCATCCAGCACTCACACACACGTCATCCAGCACTCACACACACGTCATCCAGCGCGCACACACACACGTCATCCAGCGCGCACACACACGTCATCCAGCGCGCACACACACATCATCCAGCACACGCTGCATTCATTATACACACTCTTCACTCACTACAAACACACTACATTCACTATACACCCTCTGCATTCACTATACACACTCTGCATTCATTATACACATTCTGCACTCACTACACACTACATTCACTATACACACTCTGCATTCACTATAAACACACTACACACACTGCATTCATTGTACACACTCTGCACTCACTACAAACACTAAATTCATTATACACAATTTGCACTTACAACAAACACACTACATTCATTATACACACTCTGCACTCACTACAAACACACTACATTTACTATACACACTCTGCATTCATTATACACACTCTGCACTCACTACAAAAACACTACATTCACTATACACACTGCACTCACTACAAACACACTACATTTATTATACACACTGCACTCACTACAAATACACTATATATTTTTTATTTTTTATTTTTTAAGGGGGTGGGGGGTGGGGGGAGGCGGGAATCTTGGGTAAGTTCCCACAACTTTTTTCCCAGGACTTGACCCCTGAATTCAACGTTAAAAACGTTTTCAATTGCCAATCCAAAGGCCTTGTATATTTACTTACATGTTCTTGTAACAAACTATACGTGGGCAAAACATCCCGCAACTTTAAGTTGAGAATAAGGGAACATGTCAACTCAGTGAACCCCAAAAGACTGATAGACACCCCAGTCTCTAAACATTTAAAATTACATCATAACGCTGGGACCAAGGGGAGGTGATTTAGACAAAAAAACTCTTACAAAGAGAGAGTTTTTGGACATATAAGTTAAAAACTCTCTCACCACTTCGTCTCAACGAGGGGTTCTCATATACATCCTTTATTTCGGACTAATGGATAATAGTTTTGCATTACTGGGTCATAATGAAAGTCCATTATTTACACCATGTATATATATATATATATATATATATGTATATATATATATATATATATATATATATATATATATATATAATTAACTCTAAATATGTAGATTTATATATATGCCGGATATACTTGTAAATTATAGAAGATAGTAATTATAGTTATTATTTTTGTTTTATTACTTATTATTTATTATTCATTTATTATTTTACTTATTTTTAGATGAATACCTAAATTTGAGGTTCATTGTTGCATCCAGACAGGTACACATGCATTATATACCATTCATATGCATTATTGTAGATCTGTGGCAGAGCTTCCCCTAGTCTTTTCTACCCCTTTGTGGAGACACCACAAGAGGTAGATAGACCACCAAAACGAGACATATAGATAAGTCACTTCTATAATAATCTCCTATTACATTCATTGGAATTGGGTACTGGATGGCTAATGAGTACACTTAGTTACTTAGTTTGGGACATTTTTCCCTTAGGGCGTACTTGCAGCTAGATATGGGAAGCATAGGGCACCATTATATTATATTTTATATGGTTTGGCTGCCTGTAGATGATGAGATTTAAAATCCATTGGATTACCAGTTCGCTCCGTTTTTTGGACCCGCCCACAATATATACATTGGCTGGGCAACATGTCTATCTTGCCCATTGTCTCTAGCTGTCACTCTAACTATAATTGGCTCCGCCCTCCTTTAGTCTACTTGCACGGAGTATTCAGAGATACCCACCTACCTCATAATAGAGGATACAGGCTGGGTTTGGCTCTGCGTCCTTTGGCTACACCCCCTATTTACACCACGTGGTCTGGGACCTCACACACCGATCGGATTTAGTTACTGATATCATGCACACATGTGGGACACTCCTCCTGGATTCCATTGGACACTGGTACTCATGGTTTATGGCGTTTAAACTATTTAGGAGAGACCTTATCATTCTGCTGGCCCCTGACAAAGGTGCATTATTCAAGGCACCGAAACGCGCGTCAGGCGTTTTTTCTTATTTTTAGCCATGAGCACTGGGCACTTGTCGATTGAGCACTATGATTTTCATTTGATTTATTGATTTTTTTTTTATTTTCACTTATCTATCCTTTGCTTCTATGCCTGTCTAGTTAGATTACCAGGGAGAGAGGCTTTTAATTCACATTGTCAGTGTTTTAGCCACTGACTTTCTCACTATATACTGCATTCTCTCCCTATACTATACCATGGACAATACTCTTTCCTCCTATCTCTGTCTGCAATTTAACTCTCTATAAACTGATTCAAGATTGAGGGTTTGGGACTGTGCCTAGATTAATATTACACTCTATTATTGACAAGAAATGTTTTTTATTACAAGCACAGTACCTTTATCTATAAGATACGGCAGAGTAGTATTAAGAGTTAACCTGGAGATAGCCCAGCGTTAGGGAATTGTTTTGGGATTGATCCCTTCCTATGTAGCCTATACACCTGTTAATAAAGCTGAAATTTAGGATGGAGTATCATACCTTTATATGGATTTGATTGTTTCCCTTCCTGGTGTCTATTTCTGGCCTGCATATTAGCATATGTATCATAGGCATGTGCAGCCTATTGTATAAGGGTGTGCACCCTAAAGCAGAAACACACACGCTGCGTATATATATATATATATATATACACACACACACACACTGCTGTGTGTGAGAGTGCTGTGTGTGTATGTGTGTGCAGGCGCTGTGTGTGTGAAGGTGCTGTGTGTAAGGGTGCTGTTAGTGTGTGCTTTGTGTGTGTGCGTGAGGGTGCTGTGTGTGTAAGGGCGCTGTTAGTGTGCGCTGTTAGTGTTTGCTGTGTGTGTGTGAGGGTCGTGTGTGTATGTGTGAGGGTGCTGTTAGTGTGTGTTGTGTGTGTGTGTGTTTAAGAGTGCTGTGTGTGAGGGTGCTGTTAGTGTGTGCTGTGTATGTGTAAGGGTGCTGTAAGTGTGTGCTGTGTGTGTGTATGTGTGAGGGTGCTGTGTGTGTAAGGGTTTTGTTAGTGTGAGGGTGCTGTTAGTGTGTGTGTAAGGGTGCTGTTAGTGTGTGTGTGTAAGGATGCTGTTAGTGTGTGCTGTGTGTGTGTATGTGTGAGGGTGCTGTGTGTGTGTAAGGGTGTTGTTAGTGTGAGGGTGCTGTTGGTGTGTGTGTGCTGTGTGTGTAAGGGTGATGTATGTGTGTAATGTGTGGGGGCCATTTAGTTAATATCCCCCCTTCCTTCTTACCTTATGCTGCTGCCATCCCTGGTGGTCCAGTGGAGAGTGAACTCTAGCGAAATCTTAGCATTGTCGTGGTAACCGCGCAAGAGGAACATGGCGGAACTGCTGGCAAGAGCTCCCTGGGTCCTCTCCTGCCTCCCTCACTTCCTGTGGGTCGGTGAGGGAGATTTTTGATGTCCCTCACCGGCCCACGGAGGGAGGCACATAGCGCGTGCCGCGGGGATTAGGGTGTGCCTAGGCACACCTGGCACACCCCGTGCGCACGCCTATGATATGTATCACTTGTATATAATTTGGTTTATTTTGTTTAGGTCTCAATAATACAAGATTAGATATATATATTTTTTATGCAGGTTTACAGTAATAGCTATACAACTATACATATATCCAGGGGATGCAGCTGATCTCGGAGCTTTGTATGCACTGAGACTAGCAGCATCTACTTTCTGTTTGTTTTTTGTACTTTACATACATTGGGGTTAAGCCCCTTGAGACCCCTGGAGTCTCTCTGCGGTACTTAAGATATTGGGTTAGACCTGTCACTATCCCATTTTTTTGGGTTGTGTGTATGGGAATATACCCATATTCTTATTTTCAGAAATATAAATGTAATATATTAATTTATACGTAATGCTTTTTTTTGTCCAAATCATTTTCCTGAATATTTTGTATGAACAGTATTTGGACTAACCGAACTGCCACTGGCTGAATACTGAGCAACTGCACAAAAAATATAGTACACATTGATTTGGCCAAACTGTATTTTTCCACCATCCACAAGTCTAGTTCAGATGTTGGACAATTGCCTGCGTACTCAAGGAGTCAATTATCTCCTGTTTGTACATAACCATATAATTAAGTAAATTATGCTTCCATCTGGCACCTAGTCCCCTAGGTATTGTTTAACAGCTATGTTTATTTCAATGACTAAACCCTTCCAAACCAGTGCAGAGATTATAGGAGTCTTCTAGACACCTTCACTTCAGATTCTAAGGGAGAAAGGCTACCAAAAAGGGATTTTCTGCTTTTACCATTGCTGAGCCTGTGTTTGGAGTAGGTGATAGCCTGTGTCATTGATCCTAATGGGAGACTGCTGAGACGTAGTGAAATGCTGTATCTACTAAGCTTCAGCAAGGGCCACTTACTTACACCAGCTATGAGAGGGAGATATATAACAAATCATACTTAAAGGGACACTCTGCTGGCCAAATAAAAAAATCATTATGTATTACATATACCCCCAATGAAAACACGTATGTTTATAATTATGCAATTTTCTTTCATTGAGTATATATCTAAAAACAGCTTAAGGTTTCAGAATGGATTTCCCTATGTTGCTAGAATGGATTCCCCTACGTTGTGGCTTTCCTTTCAATGCCGATACATCTTTTTTTTTTTTTTGCTCAGGGAACAATTATTTCAGCTTGTTTTTTGGTTTTTTTTCAAGTGTGTGCTGTGTATGTGTAAGGGTGCTGTAAGTGTGTGCTGTGTGTGTGTATGTGTGAGGGTGCTGTGTGTGTAAGGGTTTTGTTAGTGTGAGGGTGCTGTTAGTGTGTGTGACATGGTTTACCTAACATGCGACTTCCTCATGGTGCGTTGCTTGGTGTTGCCCTGCTGTGCATTTCCTTGACTATCGTCCTCACTGACTAAGAATACTGCTAATTTAAAGGGACACTGTAGTCACCATAACCACTTTGTCTCTTTGAATTGGTTATAGTGCCTGGAGTGGCCTGGCACTGTCCCTCCATTCAGTGTTGCACCATGTTTGTGCAATATGCCACAAAATAAGAGTCCCTGGCCACCCACAGTCCGGCCCCTTCTGTATGTGAAGCTAAGGCAGAGATTACACACTTCCTTGTTGTCATACCCTTTCATACCGTCGGTTGGAGCTCTGACAGGTTAAAAGCAGTCAGCTGACACACTCAGCCAATCACAGCTGCCCATTGCCTCTCAGGGTAATACTTCCTTATTAGCCAAAGCAACACAGAGGGGATATACTGCCGTGGACTCTTGTTTAGCATTAAAACATTACAACATTAAAAACTGTTTAATGCTGAAAGAAATTATGGTACCAGGGGACTCCAGACACTATAACCAGTTTAATGAGATGAAGCAGATACAGTGCCTACGGTGTCCCTTTAGGTTATTCTGTTTTTTGGAGCTCTTTTTATGCCTCACCTTCTCCTTCATGTTCTCACAAACATGCATGACCTATTTTCATAGCTGCCAACATTTGATATTTCTAGGCATACTTTGTGGTGCGTATCCACAGACACACAGAGATACAATCAGAGAGTGAGAGATAGAGGGAGCTGCTCACTGTAGCTAAATATGCAAAGTACAGATACACCCCCTGGTGAATAAGTGGGTAATGGATAAAAATCTAAACAATTACCCTTGAACTATAAGTATTGTAGATAAGCACTCCTCCGGGTCCTCAAGAAACGATATGAAAAAAGAAATAATCTACAATACAATAATAACAGAAAAAGACATAGCGCAATACTGTTGTAAAAAAAAAAAGGAGTGGAAATTCAAATAGTTATTCACACTCACAAACCAAAATTGATTGTAGGCATATCGTAAAGACGGTGGCAACCTCAAAATTGGTGAGACGTCATGGTATATATAGAAGGAAACAAAAAAGTATAATAGTGCATAGTATCTTGATAAAATAAACACTTTAATTATACAGGGAGTGCAGAATTATTAGGCAAATGAGTATTTTGACCACATCATCCTCTTTATGCATGTTGTCTTACTCCAAGCTGTATAGGCTCGAAAGCCTACTACCAATTAAGCATATTAGGTGATGTGCATCTCTGTAATGAGAAGGGGTGTGGTCTAATGACATCAACACCCTATATCAGGTGTGTATAATTATTAGGCAACTTCCTTTCCTTTGGCAAAATGGGTCAAAAGAAGGACTTGATAGGCTCAGAAAAGTCAAAAATAGTGAGATATCTTGCAGAGGGATGCAGCACTCTTAAAATTGCAAAGCTTCTGAAGCGTGATCATCGAACAATCAAGCGTTTCATTCAAAATAGTCAACAGGGTTGCAAGAAGCGTGTGGAAAAACCAAGGCGCAAAATAACTGCCCATGAACCGAGAAAAGTCAAGCGTGCAGCTGCCACGATGCCACTTGCCACCAGTTTGGCCATATTTCAGAGCTGCAACATCACTGGAGTGCCCAAAAGCACAAGGTGTGCAATACCCAGAGACATGGCCAAGGTAAGAAAGGCTGAAAGACGACCACCACTGAACAAGACACACAAGCTGAAACGTCAAGACTGTGCCAAGAAATATCTCAAGACTGATTTTTCTAAGGTTTTATGGACTGATGAAATGAGAGTGAGTCTTGATGGGCCAGATGGATGGGCCCGTGGCTGGATTGGTAAAGGGCAGAGAGCTCCAGTCCGACTCAGACGCCAGCAAGGTGGAGGTGGAGTAATGGTTTGGGCTGGTATCATCAAAGATGAGCTTGTGGGGCCTTTTCGGGTTGAGGATGGAGTCAAGCTCAACTCCCAGTCCTACTGCCAGTTCCTGAAGACACCTTCTTCAAGCAGTGGTACAGGAAGAAGTCTGCATCCTTCAAGAAAAACATGATTTTCATGCAGGACAATGCTCCATCACACGCGTCCAAGTACTCCACAGCGTGGCTGGCAAGAAAGGGTATAAAAGAAGAAAATCTAATGACATGGCCTCCTTGTTCACCTCATCTGAACCCCATTGAGAACCCGTGGTCCATCATCAAATGTGAGATTTACAAGGAGGGAAAACAGTACACCTCTCTGAACAGTGTCTGGGAGGCCGTGGTTGCTGCTGCACGCAATGTTGATGGTGAACAGATCAAAACACTGACAGAATCCATGGATGGCAGGCTTTTGAGTGTCCTTGCAAAGAAAGGTGGCTATATTGGTCACTGATTTGTTTTTGTTTTGTTTTTGAATGTCAGAAATGTATATTTGTGAATGTTGAGATGTTATACTGGTTTCACTGGTAATAATAAATAATTGAAATGGGTATATATTTGTTTTTTGTTAAGTTGCCTAATAATTATGCACAGTAATAGTCACCTGCACACACAGATATCCCCCTAACATAGCTAAAACTAAAAACAAACTAAAACTACTTCCAAAAATATTCAGCTTTGATATTAATGAGTTTTTTGGGTTCATTGAGAACATGGTTGTTGTTCAATAATAAAATTAATCCTCAAAAATACAACTTGCCTAATAATTCTGCACTCCCTGTAAAGCACACTTACAGGATTGAAGTGGCAAGCAGGCATGTAAAATGAACCAGTCTCAGGTTTACAGGATCAATGGAACCGGAACATAACACAGCAGACAATAAAAAACAATAAAACACACTCTAAAACACTATATAACAGGGCTGTTATATAGCCTTTACGTCTTTACGATATGCCTACAGTCAATTTTGGTTTGTGAGTGTGAATAACCATTTGAATTTCCACTCCTTTTTTATTACAACAGTATTGCGCTATGTCTTTTTCTGTTATTATTGTATTGTAGATTATTTCTTTTTTCACTGTAGCTAAAAACTAGAAAGACTTGGTGCCCTCCATTCTCCTGCCTGGGGTCTATTTATAAAAAATGGGTGAATCATACTATGACTTCTTCTCCTACCGTTTGGGATCATTTAAAAAACGATATATGATATTTTATTGCAAAGTCATACCTGCTGATAGCCTGGAGTTATAGCAATATTTGTCTTATCTCGAAACAAGTAGAAGTGTGTCACTTACATTGTGCTCATGAAGGCTTTTAAATATTTGCATTCAACATGTATTACCACTAACATTTAACTGTTGGGGGAAGTAAAGATGCTGAATGAAGGGTGACTGTAAAGTAATAGAAATAAGGATGTTGAATAATGTGTATATATGCTGTGTAAAATGTATATGTGATGTTAAATAATGTATTCATATATACACACATATATAATGTGTATATGTACTATATGTATTTATATTACATATGTATATTGATATCTATAAATTATATAATATATACACGATGTACATAATATAAATATGTTTGTTGGTAGTAGTATACATTTTCCAGTAGGTACATCTCCTATATAAATTGTGGCCTTAGCAATGTGTATACCAAGGTCTATTGAGTTCAGGTATTCTCTTTTCACAGAAATTGTGATGTCCCATGAAGACATTCAGTAAAATCTTGATGTAACATTGTACTAGAACACCTTTTACAACAGAATTATCAGACCTTCCAACTATACCAATTTTAGTAAGAAAGTCCCTAGTCCTGTCCTAATTCTGTTCCCTGGTATCTGGGGACATCAGTCAGTTGGAAGGTATAGAATTGTGTTAGTCAACAAACGTTTTACCCTTGCCGTACAACCTAGAAGGGTATTTTAACTATACATTTGAACTAGAAAGACCTCTAGATGGGTGGATTATCTGCCTCCAACATCTCCTTTTACATTTTTAATCACCAACTATCCTGAGGTTTCAAAGAGGACCACCTCTTTTTTAAAATCATCATATTTTCCAGTAGCAGTTAGTTACATTTACCATTACTCACTTAGATAATATTAAAACAACAATATAGTCACCCAGACAACTTCATCTCAATGAAGTGGTCTGGGTGCAGTGTCACTGTCCTTATAACCCTGCAATGTAAAATTATTGTAGTTTTTGAAACTGCAATGATTACATCTAGTGGCTGTCAGTATGCAGCTTCCGCCGCACTGACCAAGCAAAACTCAGTCATATGATCCATGAGTAGAACTCAGTCACATGATACAGAAGTCCCTGTATGTATACGTTTGAATGTACCGCTTGCCCAGCATTCACATTAGGTCCCCAATTCTCCTCTATGAGGAGCTTTGGATTGAACTTCGGCAGTGGAGTCTCTGGAAAAAAGGCAAGTAAAACGTTTTTTTCTTTTCTTATCAAGATGGGCCCATTTTTGACTAGGTATAGGGACATTTTGTTGACAGGAGTACATGTAGTGGGTCTTTTCCTTAACAGGACCCTATATCATATAAATACAAAGCAGAGGATCTATAGTGTAACCTGTATACATAGTAGACATGTGCAATTCATTTCGGTCTGAATTAATATTCAGCCGAATTTCGGGTAATTCGGACATTCTGGTGCTTAATTCGGACATTCGGGTGAGCAGCCTGTGGGGTTAATAAAGCCTTACCCTGCCCTGCAATTAGGCTCAGAGCACTCTGATTGGTGGGTTTAAGCCATCCAATCAGAGTGCTCTGACAGGTAAATGAAGAGACTGACAGGTAAGTCTCTACATTTACCTGTCACAGCACTCTGATTGGTTGGTTTGAAATCCACCAATCAGAGTGCTCTGTGTCATTTTACACAGCGTGGGAAAGTTCTTTGGAATTTTCCCACACTGTGTAATTTGACTCATAACAACACTCTGATTGGTGGATTGAAAGTAACCAATCAGAGTGTTATGAGTCAAATTACACAGCGTGGGAAAATTCCAAAGAACTTTAGGCCCCCCCCAGTTTGTATTTAGGGCCCCCACCCCTGACATTAGGCCCCCCCCTTATTCTTGTTTAGGGCCCCCACACACCGTTTAGGGGTGGGGGCCAGGGGGGAGGACATTAGGTCCCCCCCTTATTCTTGTGTAGGGTCCCCACCCACCGCTCATGGATGGGGGCCAGGGGGAGGACAATAGGTCCCCCCCAATTTGTATTTAGGGCCCCCATCCGCCGCTCAGGGGGGAGGACATTAGGTCCCCCCTTTATTCTTATTTAGGGCCCCCACCCATTGCTCAGGGTTGGGGGTCGGGGAGGACAATAGGTCCCCCCCAATTCGTATTTAGGGCCCCCACCCGCCGCTCAGAGGTGGGGGCCAGGGAGAGGACAATAGGTCCCCCCCAATTTGTATTTAGGGCCCCCACCAGCCGCTCAGGGGGGAGGACATTAAGTCC
>CAKOES020000158.1:0-45226 GCA_933207985.1 Pelobates cultripes
ACTAAGTGCATTTACATTACATAGAAAAAAAAAATCCAAAAAAAGCATACCCTTATCCCTAACCTAGCTATGCTTTTCCCTATCTTATGAACAGCAGCTACACTTTCCCTCCTCTTACTAAGCATGCAGCTTGAGAATGAATCTAAAATGGATGCTGTCCAGTAGGTGGGAGGGTCTGCTAGGGAGGGTGTGCTGCTAATTGGCTGGAATGTGTCTGCTGACTGTGAGGTACAGGGTCAAAGTTTACTCAATGATGACGAATAGGGGGCGGGTCGAACCGCGCATATGTTCGCCCGCCGTGGCGAACGCGAACATGCTATGTTCGCCGGGAACCGTTCGCCGGCGAACCGTTCGGTACATCACTAGTCGTGAGCGAGGAGGAGTACAGCTTCCCGCCCGGCGCTGGAGAAAGGTAAGTGTTTAACCCCTTCCTCTCCCCAGAGCCCGGCGGGAGGGGGTCCCTGAGGGTGGGGGCACCCTCAGGGCACTATAGTGCCAGGAAAAAGAGTGTGTTTTCCTGGCACTATAGTGGTCCTTTTAAGAGTTAAAATTACTAATAACGTCACCTGTTCATTCTGTGTATTGATTTGTTTTCTTTTTTTATGTACCAAAATGTCTTTCCTTGGTTTATCTTTTATTTCTATAAACTGCTATTCCACTTCGTTTGGGTGATAAACTTTTTGGTAAAATTGTTTCTTAAGAACTTGAGATTGTTCCAAAAACAATTCCTCCTTATTACAATTTCTTTTTAACTGTGTGAATTGTCCTTTCGGGACATTAACACGCCAAGGGGAGAAGTGACAACTTTTAGTATCGATATAGCTATTAATATTTTATATATATATGAGAGCAGACATTAGGCTGTTAGTGTAGGACCTGCCAAAGATGGGGTACATTGACGTTGTGGCAGGCTTATGCAATGTATGATCATATAATGTAACTAAACCCCCATTATTTTTGCCTAGATTAGGTGTTTTTTAAAAAAACAAATAAAATCTTTCAACATATATATTATTATTTTTTTTTTTTTTTTGCGGTTATTTGTATTTTATATATAGATAGGTATAGAATGTCATTCTAAGTGTATTTTGATATATATCTATATATATATATATATATCTCAAAATACAGTTAGAATGAAATTACATATGTATATATAATTTATTTACATTTTTTTTAAATATTTTATTTATTTTATTATTTTATTTATTATTGTAATTATGCGTGTATATATAAATATAAAATATATATATAGATGTATCTTATATATATATATATATATATAACGTCATTCTAAGTGTATTTTAATACTAATATATATACTTATATTAATATTAAGTGCATTACGATTGAAGATATATATATATATATATATGTATATATATATATATATATAATAATTAATTTTAAACATGTTTAATATTTTTTTACACTACCCACCAGCAGGGGAACTGTCTGACATTTCAGACAGTCCCCCTGCTGGCAGATCCACAGCCAGCTATAGGGGGCCATGTGACCGCTCACATGGCCCCAGGGGGCCTCATTTGCCGGGGGACGGCTGCCTGGGCTGTCAGGCAGTCCTCCATAAGAGGATCGCGGCGGAGGTGAGTAGTTGCAGGCTCCTGGGGGGTGAAAGCCGTTACGATGTTCTATGCTGCCGCAACGGCTTTAAAGCCCATTATAATGGGGACGGCATAGAACGCCGTTACGGCGTTAAGGGGTTAAACCTGAATACTAGTTTAGAAAAAACAACTCATACAGTTGTCTGAACTAATTCTCCTCTTCTCTCCCTCCAGCACCTTCCCTTCTCTACCCACAGCATATCCCCCTCTCCCCCAGCATCTCCTCCTTCTCCTCCTCTCCCCTTATCCCCCCAGCATCTCCTTCTCCTCTCCCCTAGATTCTCCTCCTCCTCTCCCCCAGATTCTCATCTTCCTCTCCTTCTGACTCTCCTCTTCTTTTCCCTTTCTCCCTCCAGCATCTCTCCTTCAACCCCCCCAGCATCTCACCCATTCTCACCCCAGAATCTCCTCCTCTTCTTCTCCAGATTCTCCTCTTCCTCTCCCCCAGATTCTCCTCTTCCTCTCCCTTTCTCCCCCCAGCATCTCCTCTTCTCCCCCAGCATCTCCTCCTTCTCCTCTTCCCCAGATTATCCTCCACCTCTCCCCCAGCATCTCCTCTTCTCTTCCCCAGCATCTCCTCTTCTCTTCCCCAGCATCTCCTCTTCTCTCCCCACAGCATCTCCTCTTCACTACCCCAGCATATCCCCCTTCTCCCAGTATTTCCCCCTCTCCCTGCCAGCACAAAAATAATGTGGGTTTTTTTTGGTGCAGGTTGGGGTTTGAAGTCCACCCAGGCTCCCTACCTGGTGTATCCGATTCCTTCCCGCTGCTGTGAGTGGGTGTGCACTGACTTACGCGCTGTCCCAGCACTCCTACCTCCGCTGATGCCGCCGTGAAACAGGAAATTAAGTCAGGCGGCACAACATGATTGACGTAATTTCCTGTCTCCCGGTGGCATCAACAGAGGGAGCAGTGCTGGAACAGCACGTAAGTCAGTGCACCCTCGCAGCCCTCCATCCCACCCACCAGTGCCACCTTAACAACATTATGGGCCTCCAGGCAAAGCAGTGCACTAGGGCCCTGCCTACACACAACTCACAGGAATAAACTCAGCATCTTCCCCTCACTACCCCAGCATATCCGCCTTCCCCCAGTATTTCCCCCTCTCCCTCCCAGCACATAAATAATGTGGGTTTTTTTTAGTGCAGGTTGGGGTTTGAAGTCCACCCAGGCTCCCTACCTGGTGTATCCGATTCTTTCCCGCTGCTGTGAGTGGGTGTACGCGTGAGAGAGCACTGACTTACGTGCTGTCCCAGCTCTCCTACCTCCGCTGATGCCGCCGTGAAACAGGAAATTAAGTCAATCAGGCGGCACAGCCTGATTGACGTCATTTCCTGTCTCCCGGTGGCATCAACAGAGGGAGCAGTGCTGGAACACCCACCAGTGCCACCTTAACAAAATTATGGACCTCCGGGCAAAGCAGTGCACTAGGGCCCTGCCTACACACAACTCGCATGAATAAAAATTTTAATTATAGATACATTTAGGCTTATATTTATTAGTATCTCCAACAAATGCAATACATATACAGGGAGTGCAGAATTATTAGGCAAGTTGTATTTTTGAGGATTAATTTTATTATTGAACAACAACCATGTTCTCAATGAACCCAAAAAACTCATTAATATCAAAGCTGAATATTTTTGGAAGTAGTTTTTAGTTTGTTTTTAGTTATAGCTATGTTAGGGGGATATCTGTGTGTGCAGGTGACTATTACTGTGCATAATTATTAGGCAACTTAACAAAAACAAATATATACCCATTTCAATTATTTATTATTACCAGTGAAACCAATATAACATCTCAACATTCACAAATATACATTTCTGACATTCAAAAACAAAACAAAAACAAATCAGTGACCAATATAGCCACCTTTCTTTGCAAGGACACTCAAAAGCCTGCCATCCATGGATTCTGTCAGTGTTTTGATCTGTTCACCATCAACATTGCGTGCAGCAGCAACCACAGCCTCCCAGACACTGTTCAGAGAGGTGTACTGTTTTCCCTCCTTGTAAATCTCACATTTGATGATGGACCACAGGTTCTCAATGGGGTTCAGATCAGGTGAACAAGGAGGCCATGTCATTAGATTTTCTTCTTTTATACCCTTTCTTGCCAGCCACGCTGTGGAGTACTTGGACGCGTGTGATGGAGCATTGTCCTGCATGAAAATCATGTTTTTCTTGAAGGATGCAGACTTCTTCCTGTACCACTGCTTGAAGAAGGTGTCTTCCAGGAACTGGCAGTAGGACTGGGAGTTGAGCTTGACTCCATCCTCAACCCGAAAAGGCCCCACAAGCTCATCTTTGATGATACCAGCCCAAACCAGTACTCCACCTCCACCTTGCTGGCGTCTGAGTCGGACTGGAGCTCTCTGCCCTTTACCAATCCAGCCACGGGCCCATCCATCTGGCCCATCAAGACTCACTCTCATTTCATCAGTCCATAAAACCTTAGAAAAATCAGTCTTGAGATATTTCTTGGCCCAGTCTTGACGTTTCAGCTTGTGTGTCTTGTTCAGTGGTGGTCGTCTTTCAGCCTTTCTTACCTTGGCCATGTCTCTGAGTATTGCACACCTTGTGCTTTTGGGCACTCCAGTGATGTTGCAGCTCTGAAATATGGCCAAACTGGTGGCAAGTGGCATCGTGGCAGCTGCACGCTTGACTTTTCTCAGTTCATGGGCAGTTATTTTGCGCCTTGGTTTTTCCACACGCTTCTTGCGACCCTGTTGACTATTTTGAATGAAACGCTTGATTGTTCGATGATCACGCTTCAGAAGCTTTGCAATTTTAAGAGTGCTGCATCCCTCTGCAAGATATCTCACTATTTTTGACTTTTCTGAGCCTGTCAAGTCCTTCTTTTGACCCATTTTGCCAAAGGAAAGGAAGTTGCCTAATAATTATGCACACCTGATATAGGGTGTTGATGTCATTAGACCACACCCCTTCTCATTACAGAGATGCACATCACCTAATATGCTTAATTGGTAGTAGGCTTTCGAGCCTATACAGCTTGGAGTAAGACAACATGCATAAAGAGGATGATGTGGTCAAAATACTAATTTGCCTAATAATTCTGCACTCCCTGTATAAAATTACATCCACACAGACTGCTGAACACATTCACACACAGACTGCTGAATACATACACACCGACACACACACAGTCTGCTGCATACAACAGACTGCTGAATACATACACACAGTTCGCTAAATACACACACAGACTGATGAATAAATACAGACTGCTGAATACACACACTGCTGAATACACATACAGACACACACACACTACATTGAGGGGTGCAGTGTATGTGTTTGTGTGTATGGGAGTGAAATGTGTGTGGAGGGTGTTGTGTGTGTGTGTGTGTGGGGTTGCTGTGTGTGTGTGTGTGGTTGAGGGGGTGCTGTGTGTGGGGGGTGCTGTGGCTGTGTGAGGGGGGTGCTGTGTATGGGGAGGGTGCTGTGGCTGTGAGGGGGTGCTGTGTGTGTGTGTGTGGTGGGGGTGCTGTGTGTGTGTGTGTGTGGGGGTGCTGTGTGTGTGTGTGTGGGGGGTGCTGTGTGGGGGTGCTGTGTGTGTGTGGGGTGCTGTGTGTGTGTGTGTGTGTGTGTGTGTGTGTGTGTGTGCTGTGTGTGTGTGGGGGTGCTGTGTGTGTGTGTGTGGGGGGTGCTGTGTGTGTGTGGGGGTGCTGTGTGTGGGGGTTCGTGTGTGTGTGTGTTTGGGGGTGCTGTGGCTGTGTGGGGGTGTGCTGTGTTTGTGGGGGGGTACTGCTGCAAATATATTAATACAATCTGTACCGCCCCCTTCTTCTTACCTTTGGTAAAGGAGGGGGGGACTGTGTGTGGGGTGAGGTTCTGTGTGTGTGGAAGGGTGCGGTGTGTGTGTGTGTGGGGGGTGCTGTTTGTGGGGGGTGCCTATTCTGCATTGATGCCGACCTGCAACCTATGGCTGCGTGCCCACAGAGAGGGCCCGGCGTGCCATAGGTTCGCCATCACTGGTCTAAACCTTCCCTTATTCCTTTCTACACTCCCTTTCTTTAGTCCAAAATGCAAATAAAGATAAAATTATATATACTGTGTGTGTGTGTGTGTGTGTATATATATATATATATATATATATATATATATATTAAAAAAACAACCATATTTTCCAAAATTAAGGCCAAATTAGAGATATAAAAAAACCTTTTCAGTTATAGTACACATGTTAAAGTATATTTTAGAAATCAGTGTAAATTTTAAAACAATTTCTGAGCAGGAGATGCTCAGACATTTTTCTTTGCTATGGTTACAAAAAATATATGGCATTGGTGACAGTCTAAACAGATGTTTATAAACAAATTATATCAAGGATTAATGTTAATGTGAAATTACGGGTGCATGCCTGTCAATATCAACAATGTTAACTAACAAGGACCTACACCTATAAGTGGAGCGCTCAAACACAGATAAATCTTACCAAAACGTAGTCTCATTCAATGGTAAAATATGGGGTACATGTCAACATAAAACACAGAAAATACAATATAGTGTAGACGGTACTAAAAAATGGCTTCACAGTGATTATAATAATATTGTGTTGAATATTACACTCACATTTCAAGGAGCCTGTATATAGAAAACACTGGCTCCGTATAAAGGCTTGTGTGCTGTTATGGTAGCACCACCCTCCTACTTCGGCTTGAAGAATTTCTCAGGAGTACGAAAAAAAAAGAGAAGAAAGCAAACCAATGTGTAGACTTATGGTTATAGATGGCACAGATATGTGTTCAATAAATGGGGTGCTCACCTGGTCCTGAGCCTACGAATCCCGGCTCTAGGTATGTGGATTTTGTGCCAGTTTGAATGGGGATGGCACTACCCCTGTGAGGATTCCTTGGAGGCTCCAAAAGAAACTTGGATGAGGTATTGAATAAAAATGGTGAATTTATTAGTTTAAAATAAACATAAAAACAAAGATGATAAAAGTCCTCAAATAAAAGTCCTTTAAAAATGACCAATACGCGTTTCACTCTCAAATAGAGCTTCTTCAGTCAGCTGTAATGTTGGTCCTCTGAATCCTCCATTTTAAATGTCATCTGGGTCTTCCCCTTTAATGAGTTAAGTTAATTCTGTCCAATCAGATTCAATTTCACATAATGTGTGTGTATGTGTGTACCTTTAATAGGTTAATGATGTTGACGCCTTTATTTGTCTATTTTTTCATTGGTAGGCAGCATTGGTTGGCGGAAGTGCTTGTTTTCAACTGGGTGGTTGGAGGAAGTGACGTCATCTAATCATGTGATCGCCATCCAGCCAAGTTAAAAAAAAAACAAAAAAAAAAAGCAAATAGGGCTGCAGAATTGGAATGACAGTAAAATTGCATGATGTCAAATATTAAATTCCTAGTGATATAATATAAATGTTGGTGCATATAGACTAATATATTTACATTGTTAAAGGTGCATATAGTGCTGGTTTTTTTTGTTTTGTTTTTTTGTTTTTTTTTTCATTGGTGGGCAGCATTGGTTGGCGGAAGTACTTGTTTTCAACCAGGTGGTTGGCGGAAGTGACATCATCTAATCATGTGATCGCCATCCAGCCAAGAAAAAAAAAAAAAAGGCAAAAAGGGCTGCAGAATTGAAATGACAGTAAAATTGCATAATGTCAGATATTACATTCCCAGTGATAAAATATAATTTGTGGTGCATATAGACTAATATATTTACATTGTTAAAGGTGCATACAGTGCCGATGGTACATATATATTTATACATTGAAGGGATACAATTAATTTTAACCAGTAATTATTTTTGGTACGATGACACTTTTTACTTACAGGCATCTGGGACGGCGATGGGCACCAGGTTCGCACCCAGCTACGCCAACCTGTTCATGGCAGACTGGGAGCGCCAACACTTACAACTTAATGAGGGCTGGGTAGGGGGCCTGGTGACCTATCGCCGTTACATAGATGACCTGTTTTTTATTTGGAAGGGCACAGAAGATACGCTACAAAGTTTTTTAAATCAATTAAATAATAATGAATGGGGCATTATTTTATCAACAAATTTTAGTAAACACACGGTTACATTTTTAGATTTGGATATTTTTATTGATGATGAAAAGATCAAGACCAAGACACATTTTAAAGATGTAGATGTGAACAGCTTTATCCACACCTCAAGCTGTCACTTTTCCCCTTGGCTAAATAGTGTACCTAAATCACAACTTATACGTATAAAAAGAAATTGCACGGACAATGACACCTTCAAGGAACAAGCAGACAAATTAATTACCGACTTGTTAGATAAGGGCTATAAAAAGGAGACCCTCAACGACACTTATACACAAGTTTTAAAAATTTCACAGAGCACTTTATTACAAGAAAAAAACAAAACGCAAAATGAATGTGAGGTCAATTTACCTATTGTATGTAATTACAGCCATAACAATAAGGCATTAAGGAAAATCCTAAATAAACATTGGCCTATTTTACTTCAGGACCATGCCCTATCCCAGATTCTACCACCAAAACCCAAGATAATATTTAGGGGTGCAGCTAATTTAAACCGACTTTTGGTAAAGAACCACATTAAAAAAACTAAAACTACTACCTTCCTAAATAAAGGAAAGGGTTTTTACGGATGTGGTACTTGTCTTGCGTGTAGGAACACCAACAATAAAAAGAGACATATTAAGACTTTTAAGAACTGCAATAACAATGAGGAATTCCCTATTAAAGAACTTATAACTTGTTACTCAAACAGCGTAATATATTTATTGGAATGTCCTTGCGGTTTAAAATATGTGGGACGCACCAAACGGAATTTGCACACTAGGATTGAGGAACACACTAGAAATATAAAGAAAAAATTTGAAGGACACAGTGTATCACACCACTTCACCCTAGCCCACAATAGTGATCCCACTCAATTACTCTTTATGGGTATACAAAAGGTTAAGGGGAATTGGCGGGGAGGCGACCTTAATAAATTACTGGGACAGAGTGAGATGAGGTGGATATTCAACCTCGGGACTTTAAAGCCCCGGGGTTTGAATATAGACTTCGAACTCTGCCATTTCATTTAAATGGGTATCTCCCTTTTTTGGGGTTCAATGGAATTTATCCATTGTAATCCACTCTACTCTTTTTGTACCCTTGTTTTTCTTTTATACATTTTTCTTATTCATTTTCAATCAGTGGCATATTATTTATGCCCAAACTTATAAACATTGTGAATACCACTTAAAGAATATTGATTTAACCACCTTTTGGGAAAATACCCAATAAGGATATCTATTCCAGCACATATGTATGTAATATCACCTTTTTAATGTATAAAAATATATGTACCATCGGCACTGTATGCACCTTTAACAATGTAAATATATTAGTCTATATGCACCACAAATTATATTTTATCACTGGGAATGTAATATCTGACATTATGCAATTTTATTGTCATTTCAATTCTGCAGCCCTTTTTGCCTTTTTTTTTTTTTCTTGGCTGGATGGCGATCACATGATTAGATGATGTCACTTCCGCCAACCACCTGGTTGAAAACAAGTACTTCCGCCAACCAATGCTGCCCACCAATGAAAAAAGAAGGAAAAAAAACAAAAAAAAACAGCACTATATGCACCTTTAACAATGTAAATATATTAGTCTATATGCACCAACATTTATATTATATCACTAGGAATTTAATATTTGACATCATGCAATTTTACTGTCATTCCAATTCTGCAGCCCTATTTGTTTTTTTTTGTTTTTTTTTATTTGGCTGGATGGCGATCACATGATTAGATGACGTCACTTCCGCCAACCACCCAGTTGAAAACAAGCACTTCCGCCAACCAATGCTGCCTACCAATGAAAAAATAGACAAATAAAGGCGTCAACATCATTAACCTATTAAAGGTACACACATACACACACATTATGTGAAATTGAATCTGATTGGACAGAATGAACTTAACTCATTAAAGGGGAAGACCCAGATGACATTTAAAATGGAGGATTCAGAGGACCAACATTACAGCTGACTGAAGAAGCTCTATTTGAGAGTGAAACGCGTATTGGCCATTTTTAAAGGACTTTTATTTGAGGACTTTTATCATCTTTGTTTTTATGTTTATTTTAAACTAATAAATTCACCATTTTTATACCTCATCCAAGTTCCTTTTGGAGCCTCCAAGGAATCCTCACAGGGGTAGTGCCATCCCCATTCAAACTGGCACAAAATCCACATACCTAGAGCCGGGATTCGTAGGCTCAGGACCAGGTGAGCACCCCATTTATTGAACACATATCTGTGCCATCTATCACCATAAGTCTACACATTGGTTTGCTTTCTTCTCTTTTTTTTTCGTGTTCCTGAGAAATTCTTCAAGCCGAAGTAGGAGGGTGGTGCTACCATAACAGCACACAAGCCTTTATACGGAGCCAGTGTTTTCTATATACAGGCTCCTTGAAATGTGAGTGTAATATTCAACACAATATTATTATAATCACTGTGAAGCCATTTTTTAGTACCGTCTACACTATATTGTATTTTCTGTATTTTATGTTGACATGTACCCCATATTTTACCATTGAATGAGACTACGTTTTGGTAAGATTTATCTGTGTTTGAGCGCTCCACTTATAGGTGTAGGTCCTTGTCACTTACACCGCACCAATATCTACTAAATTTATTCAGTGGAATAGAGGATATTTCCACACTAGTGTATTGAGCTGCCTGTAAATCACTTTTTGACTCTTTTGAGCACTTTTGTTATACACACTCCTCTGTAAAAAGAGGCAACCTTTGATTGGTAAGTTAGAAGAGCACTGTTTGATGGGATCATTCATCTAAGACTCTTGACTCTGTTTGGTAGTTTGTTCATTTTCAAACTACCGAACTAGCCAAATAAATGACATCCATAGAATTCTTGAACCCCTGAACTGATCTGCGTGATTTTTATATATGTTTGTAACCCAGATCAGGGCTATCAGGGGATGTAACTGTGACGAAGTGCCCTTCGCCACTTGTGCCTGGAGAGGACTGCTTGCCCGCCTCTTGCCCTGTGACTATGGCCCCTGGGATGTATTGCCCTTTAAAGACATGATTTGGGCATAATGGATTTGTGTTGTGCTGTCGCTGGCCCTTTAAGAACCATCTGGAGACATACTGTGGAGTTACTGGGTGGCCACCATTTCCTGTATCAGAAGCACATGGTGAGAACAATGGATGGCGGCCATTTTAACTCACAGACACTGTTTGGACTTTTCAACACGGTGCCATCTCACCAGTATTTGGTGCACAGAGACATCGTGCAGTGGTTTTGGACTATACAGCAGGGGACACATTATAAAGTGATTGTTTTTCATTTAGCCTGTATATGTTCTGCAGAATCTGCATTAAACTGTATTTTCCAAAGTACTGAACGGATCTGGGTGAATTTTGGATATGTGGTTCAACCAGATCCCCCGGTTCCAAGGATATACTTTTTATGGGGTTATTGCATGTTTTGGGGTCCCTGTGTGTTTTATGAAACTGTATTATTTCTGGCCAGCAGATAATTGAGCTTTGTGTATTGTAGAAACTCAATTATCTAGCCTGGCCCAGAGGAGGAGTTTTGTGTTGCATAAATTGTGAGTTCTGTGTGCCAGTAAATTAGTCTTGTTCCAGCATTAAGCCTTGGCTCATGTTTGGGGGAAGGGATACCTACACTCTGGGGATTGCTATAATCACTTACTCCCCAGAGGAAGCTCTTGCAATAGCTTGATTTGTTCCTGTTCCTGCTCTCTGGGGAAAGAGAGGTTCACCCACTGGAAGCTGGATCCTGGCCTTGGGTCCAGGGTGGGTGGAAACAGCAGAGACCCCGGCGCAGTTGCATCGCTGGAAGTGGGGTCTGCAGTGCTGATGGTGTCGGTTGGAGTGCTTGGAGTCCTCAGCGAGCACTAGGAGCATCGATTGGCGGAGGTACTCAGTCGGAGTGCCAGCGTTCCGTCACAGTAACATATGGGGATATTATGTTTTTTGGGGTACTTTTGGGACTTTATAGAAATGTGTGTTTTTTCTGCCTGAAGATTGGGTTAATGCAGGATCTTACTCAATTATCTCCCAGGCAGAGGGGAGGGATTGTATGCTATGTGTGGGAGTGTTGTGCATTGGAATACTGTTCTTATTGGTCTGTCAATATTGTAACTCATATAAGGCCAAGTCCGGCTCCCATTAAACTGAGATTCATTTTACCCCTTCATGAAGTCTTGGCTCATGTCAAGAGATTAAAAATAAGAAAAGGGCATTTAAATCATTTAAATCGGACAAATCAGAGACATCCTATTAAAGATATAAGTAAGCCAATAATGCTTGCAAAAAGGCAATTAATGTGGCTAAACTAGAAAATGAGAAATTGATAGCCAAAGAATGCAAAACCAACCCCCAAAAATTTTTCAAGTTCATCAATTCTAAAAAAAATAAAATAAAATGACATTATAGGTACACTGGAAACAGAGATGGGTCTGTTAGCTAATGAAGACCAGGAAAAGGCAGACATTTTAAATAACAATTTGTCTTCAGTATATATTAATCCTATGGCAAGAGATTATTTATTTATAAAATATTTTACCACAAAAGATACATTAAGATTTCTCTTGTTTTCAAGTATGTCCTGGGTCCACAAACTATTGCATTGATACATTACAATAAAATACAAAAAACAATATTAATACACAATATATACAAAATTTAACATAGAACAGGTAGGAAATATGTAATCAACCATAACACATGCATTCTGTTTTGAGGTATGTAGAGAGGGATCTCTTAAAGGACTTTAGGCTTGGAGAAGATTTTAAAGTGTGCGGGAGGTCGTTCCATAATTGCGGTGCTCTGTAGGAAAAGGAGGATCGGGCCGCTTTCTTTTTGTATTGCCGTAGACTAAATAAAGTGCTAGTACAGGATCGGAGGTTATAGGAGGTGGGAACAGCCGAGGAGAGCATTCTGCTCAGGTAAGGAGGGAGCTTCCCAGAAAAGCTCTGGAAGAGATATGCAAATGATTCCTGCAAAAAACTTGCAGATAACTTGTGAATGGATAACTCGAGACAAAGTGCTACAACTGTTAAAGAAAATCAATGTAAATAAAGCTCCGGGGCCTGACTGTATTCACCCACGAGTACTTAAGGAGCTAAGTGGGGAAATCAGTGAACCTCTGTATTTAATCTTTCAAGATTCTTTTGTTTCAGGTATTGTACCGGAGGATTGGAGGATTAAAAAGGGTTCAAAATCCTTGCCTGGAAATTATAGACCTGTGAGCTTAACTTCTGTGACTGGGAAAATATTTGAAGGGCTATTAAGGGATAATATTCAGGAATTCATTGGGAAGAACTTTGTTATTAGCAATAGTCAGCATGGTTTTATGAAACATAGGTCATGTCAAACTAAACTAATTGCATTCTACGAAGAAGTAAGTAGAAGTATAGATCAGGGTGTTGCAGTGGATGTGATGTACTTGGATTTTGCTAAGGCATTTGATACAGTTCCTCACAATAGGTTAGTCTTCAAACTAAAAGAAATTGGTCTAGATTATTATTCTTGTTCTTGAGTAGAACATTGGCTTAAGGATAGAGAGCAACGAGTTGTCATTAAAGGTAAATTTTCACGCTGGACAAAAGTCGTAAGTGGTGTCCCTCAGGGTTCTGTTTTGGGACCGCTTCTATTTAACGTATTTATAAATCATCCTGAAATAGACATTGAAAGCCATGTTTCAGTGTTTGTAGATGACACAAAACTTTGTAAAGTAATAAAATGTGAGCAGGATATTGCTTTGCTGCAGAGGGATTTGGATAGATTGGGGACTGGGCACTAAAATGGCAGATTAAATTTTTTTTTTGTATTCTTTATTTTTGCTGTGCACGTAAATTGTACAGGCTGGCGCGAGATGCCCAAAAGCAGTCCTCTGGCTCTTCCCACGCTTGACATGCGGGGCACATGAATTTTTTTAAATCAGGCTTAAACATTTGGATTTAAACACATATAAATAAGTATAAGTAAGTTAGAACGGTGCTGTAATGATGTTATACGCAATCCGAGTAATGTAATTGCGTATCATTAGTAGTAACATGCTAGAAACATTAACATATGATGTAAGATATACATCGCTTCACGGTGCTAGATTAGCTATGCTTATATATATAAAGCTTATACACAATAGTGGTGCTAGACTGGTGCAATAACCACGCTATGGGTAATCCGATTAGTGTAATTGCGTATCATTAGTTATAACAGGCTAGAAACATGAACATATGTCGTAAAATAACCATCGCTTTACGGTGCTAGATTAGCTATGCTCATATATATAAAATCTATACACATTAGTGTTGCTTATCAAGGAGTTTCTGCTATTCTGTTAACATGACAGGTACAGTGCACAAGTGAACAGAACTCAATAATATATGTTTAGCATTCGAGATCAAAGCTTTGCCATTGCATAGTATGCTTAGGTGATAAGTAGACACACAATAGGTTACATTATGCCGCTAGGCCAACGGTCCCACATCAGAGCCCCTGTCTGTCGACCTAACTTGGCCTCCAGCCAAGTTAGCCGATACCCTGGCTAGGCATTCACCTTACATACGAGCAATGTCCACTGTGGTGAGCCATGCGGTTTGTCGAGAGCGAGGTACTCCCCATGCCCCAGGCTTGTTCCAGAGCCTGCACCATGTTGCCACGAACTTGGGTCCTCTTTGAGTCCAAATTCTTCCCAGCCGGGAGGTTTCAGGGGGCTTTACCACGTTGGCTTCGGCGTGTTGTTCCCTTCTGCATGTGTGGTCTGTGCTTCGGGGGTATTCCCCGGGTGGCTCTAGGCCCGGGAGGCCTTAAGGTAGCGTGGTGTGCCTTTTGTATGGTCGAGTTGCCTTTGGGGGATCCCTCTTGCCTCTTCTCGCCAAGTGTCCATTTGCTCCAGCGTGTGGCCCAGCGGGGACCGGGATGACCCCCACCGGCCCAGAGGGGGGGAAGCGAGATCCAGGCTGCTTGCAAGTCGAGCAATGGACAGGAGACCGGCTGCGTCTCCTGGCCGGCAGCTATTAGTAGGCCGCAGGGAGTGCTCCTCACCACGGGCGTATTTCGCCATCGAGTTTTCACACTGATTCGTTGCCAGCATGCTCCTGAGTCATGGTATGTCTTTGCTGGGTAAGATTTTTGGGGTAGATTGTCGTTTTTAGGCTTAGATAGGCTTTAGGGTTGAGGAGCTCTCTCACCGTGCGTCATGTTCAGTCAGCAGCCAGGCCCCGCCCCATTGCAGATTAAATTTAATGTAGAGAAATGCAAAGTTATGCACTTCGAGGTCAATAATGCACAAGCAACTTACACCCTAAATCGTAGTGAATTAGGGATAACCCCACATGAGAAGGATTTTGGCATTGTTATAGACAACAAATTAGGCAGCAATATGCAATGTCAATCTGCAGTTGCGAAGGCCAGTAAGGTTTTGTCATGTATAAATAGGGGCATAAATTCTCGGGATGAAAATATAATTTTGCCTCTTTATAAATCGCTGGTAAGACCACACCTTGAATATGCTGTGCAATTTTGGGCACCTGTTTTAAAGAAGGATATCATGGCACTAGAAAAAGTGCAGAGACGAGCTACAAAATTGATAAAAGGAATGGAGCATTTTAGTTACGAAGAAAGGTTAAAAAATTTAAATCTCTTTAGTTTGGAAAAATGGCACCTCAGAGGGGATATGATAACATTATACAAATATATTCGGAGCCAGTACAAACCATTATCTGGAAATCTATTCATAAATAGGGCTATACATAGGACACGAGGTCACGCATTTAGGCTGGAAGAAAAGAGATTTCATCTAAGGCAAAGAAAAGTTTTTTTTACGGTAAGAGCAATCGGGATATGGAATTCTCTGCCTGAAGATGTGGTTTTATCAGAGTCCATACAGATGTTTAAACTGCAATTGGATAAATACTTGCAAAAACATTACATACATGGATATAATTTCTAATTCATGGGGTAATAGCTGCTTGATCCAAGGAGACATCTAACTGCTATTTTGGATTCAAGAAGGATTTTTTTCCTAGTTTGTTGCAAAATTGGAAGCGCTTCAGACTAGGTTTTTTGTGAGGAAGGCTGAACTTGAAGGACGCAAGTCTCTTTTCAGCTATGTAACTATGTAATTATGTTTGGGGGATTGGAGAACTGCATTCACTCTGGGGATTGCTATATAACAATACTCCCCTGAGTATAATCACTAGCTCTTATAAGAGCTGTTCCTGCTATGCTCTCTGGACTAGGAGAGGTCTACCCACTGGAAACTGGATCTTGGTCTTGGGTCCAGGGTGGGTAGAGGATGGCGAGACCCCAACAAAGCAGTGGTGGTTCGTGTTGTTTACGTTGGTTATGGTGTTCCACTGCAGTGCTTATGGTGCTTGCAAGTACTAGGAAGCAGCGATTGACGGAGATACCCGGTCGAAGTGCCAGGTCCATCACAGGCAGCAACCCTAAGAGGGGAATCCCTCTAAACCCTTTAGAGAATATACAGAAATAAAAAGATAAAAAAGGGCTGCGCCAATAGACAATATAAAAGAATTATTAGATTTTTGGGTATAAAAAAATAAATAGATTATTGGTTTATCTGCATAGTTTTATTCAAAAACGTAAAATGATTCAGATGAACCATATTTAGTCTAGGTAATGTTTTGTCTAAATTTAGCTTAGCCAATTTAATGTTTAACTCATTACTGGTATATTTTTTTTCCTCTTTTTATTTTCTTAAATGTATAGTTTTTATTGATATTTTTCATTTTATAACATATAGGCTTCTCTGACATATAAAAACAAAGCACACGGTCAAAAATGTAGTCAAGGCATATTGCTATCAGTGCATTGCATTATACATGAAGACATCAAATGGTTTACAGAGTTACTCATTTATGAGTACAAGTGAAAGAGTAGTCTTATAGTTTATACTGAGTATCTCATTCAGCTTTCTGGACTTGTCTTTAATCGGCTCATGCACTATGTTATGTACTATATTCTGTAATGCAGAGAAGCCATTAACGAAGTACAAATAAACAACCAAGAATAAAAGAGATAAACTAAAGTAATATAAACAAAGTAATATAAACTAATAGGTTTATGGAAATTACAGTGAGAAGACGCAAGCATCCATAGGAAAGCATTATGAATGCTTTCCTATGAGACTGGCTGAATGCGCGCGCAGCTCCTGCAGCGCATGAGCATTCAGCCGAAGAGGAGGAGAGGAGGCGGAGAGGAGGAGAGCTCCCCGCTCGGTGCTGGAGAAAGAGGTAAGTTTAACCCCTTCCTCTCCCCAGAGCCTGGCGGGAGGGGGTCCCTGAGGGTGGGGGCACCCTCAGGGCTCTATAGTGCCAGGAAAACAAGTATGTTTTCCTGGCACTATAGTGGTCCTTTAATTGGTATTAATATACATTCTCTAGTTTGTGCAGGATTTACTGTATGGAGGGTAATGTTTTACTTTTACAGTTCGAGGCAATGCTAGATTTGGCAGCTGTGAGAAAATTATTAATAACCACACTGTGTGGTTCCTTGTCTAAGTTTGGTATTAGGTGTAACAGAAATAATTTTGGTCCGAGTGGTACCTGTACTTTGGTAATTACTTTTATCATGTTCCTGATCTGTAGCCACAGGGTGTGCATAGTGGCACAATCCCAGAATATGTCTTGTGTGGAGCCTATGGCTACTCCACATCTCCCGCAATTTGGGTCAGCACTTGTGTACATACGGGATAATTTATATGGCATTAAATACCATTTTAGTAACCCCCACAGGGACAAGCTTTTTGAAGATTGCTTAGTTAGCAAAAACGCTGTGTGCCAGCATTTAAGGTGGAATGTTTTCCCCACATCTGCCTCCAATGCTTCCATATATGGCAGTTTATCCAGGCTACGGAGCTCCATAAGTGCAGTGTAACAGAGGGACAGTGGTTAAACATTTTTTGTCATTTTGAGACTTGTGTCTACCAAACAGAGAGCCTTGGCATGTCTACATAAGTTAGTTGTCTAGTTTGCAGAATGTTTTCAACACGTAAGTACGTAAACAATTCACTAGATGGGAGAATAAATTCCTTATCCATTTGTGCCTGTAATTTATGTATTCACAGATAGGGATTTTCCTGTGGGAGGAGGTGTGTGCATTTTGTGCGTTTTATGTCTAAATTGGAGATAGATTTTTGTTATGCCAATTAAATAAATGTGAGCATTCTAATATCGTTTTGTTTGTTCGGGTTATTACTAAAGTCAAGGCTTTGGTTTTGGACACATTATTTTTGTAGTAGGAATCTTTACCATATCTCTCTAAAAGGTCAGTCAGTTGGGTTCTAAACAGAGTATAACAATTGTAGGTGAGAGTGGACAACCCTGGCATGTGCCATTCGTGATAGGAAATGTTGATGATGTAAAGCCTGAATTAAAAATATTTGGACTTGTGCACGAGGTCTTCAGGGAGCCATTTTCCTCAAAATATTTAGTAACAGTGAATCCTAATTTCATTATGTTTTCTGGGGACTCCAAAATAGATTAATTAAGTCTCCCTTTGCCTGTGCCTCGAACAGGGCTGAGAGTTTTCATCTCTACAGTTATAGGAGCATGGTCAGACCACATCTTAACCCCACCGATGCGTCTTCCACATTGGGTAATGTTGTTTTACCCACGAGACACATGTCAATACAAGAATAGGTCATGTGCACTGGGCAAAAGTATGTAATGTCTCTAGCAGATGGTGAAAGACATCTCCATGTGTCAAATATGTTATGGGCTTGTAACAAATTAGTTAAGTATTGGCTGAGAACAAGAGAGTGAGGGTGTGGTGGCCTGTCCTTCATTCTCTGAGTGTCAAGAGTGGGATCAAGTGTGCAAAAAAAGTTTTTCCGCATATTACAGTGTGGCCAGGGGCATAACTAGAAACCATGGTGTCCCGGTGCGAAAATTGCCACCGGGCCCCCACTATTAGTCTCATACCCGACCCCCTCATAGGGTGAGTGTGATGGAGAATGTGTGTGACAGGGTTGGGGGGGTGAGTGTGACAATGTGAGCGAAGGTGAGTGTAAAAGGGTGAGTATGACAAAGCTATAAGAGGTAAGTATGGCATGGGTGAGTGACAGGATTGGGGGATTTATTGTGAGTGTGGCAGGGTACAGAGACACACAGATACATACACTGACACACATACAGATAAACAGACAAACAGACATACATGCAGATACACACAAGGAGGAGTGACTGGGGTCCAGTGGCTATCTCAGGCTAATGGGAGTCAGAGCTCCAACTCTTACTCCCTCCTCTTCTTCTCCTTCCCTGCAGCGCATCATGTATGCTGGGAGGAATTGACCGATTGTTACTTCCTCCCAGCGCTTTGACATCATCACAGGGGGCCATGTCATGCTATTAATAGGCCACAGCGTTGACCGGGACCCTGAATATACATTGCCATCGGGTGGCCCTAACAGCATGAGCCACTCGATGGGCCCCTGAAGGCGTGGCCCTGGCGGTAGTACCGCGTAGGCCGGACAACATGGCTGCCAACCTGCCATCCTGGACGCAGGGGTCCACATGGCAGCTGGGCCCCCTGGAGTGATGGACCCGGTTGAAGCTGCTACCCCTGTGACCACAGAATGTATGCCACTGAGTGTGGCTGTGTTTTATTTTTGCGATTTTTTTGGAAGGCTTTACTTAGAAATGGTCTTTGAGCATTATTTGGAGCATATAACTAGCATATAAGTATATAGTAATTAGGATGCCATTTAAAGTTCCCTTCAAAATAAGTAGTCTACCTGCTGGGTCTACATACATTTGGTCCATTTAGAAAACCTAGTCTTTGTAACATAGGATAGGATAGTGTAGATTAGATTAGTCATATTAGTCCAGCAGACAAGATGCCAACATATTAGTAGTATTAGTCCAATAAAAAAGGTGTCATGGCATATTTCAATACTCTGGTATTTTGGCATCTTGAAATAGGATAGAAACTCCTTTGGATTTTTGGGGAGAGTTTGCATTGTAAATTTGAGAGTATCTAGGTGATTTAAATTAAGGGGGTTACGGTTACACAAGTGAGTCTCTTGTGAGTCTCAAATTATCGCCGCTTCTGATTTGTGGATGACCTGCATTTATGTGGGCTATGCAGTCCCTTCACAATGAGAAAAAAAACCTTCAGAGACATTATGTATAGACAGTGTCATTGTTGTATAATTAGCTTGGAAATGAGACTCCACGTGTCGATTTTGACACCAAAGACAGCACGAGCATAGGTCCGGGCATGGGCATCCACCCGCACCGAGTCATCATCCCCATATAGCTGAGTATAAGTGCTGGTTAAAGCTGCCATTTCGGGCCACTCATATAAGTTCATTTAGCCAATAATGTTTGTCATGCAGAAAGAAAGAAACATAAAATAATAACAGTATGAACCAAAGAAAACCTAGGGTTAGGGTTAGGGTTAGGGTGGACCTTGAAACCCGCGGGAGGGCAGACACCACCGACACCAACACTCTACCATCTAGCCAGAGGGTGTGAAGGGAGGAGAGTCATTCTGACTCATGATGCTTCATTTTTTAAACCTTTTAGCCATTTTTGGTTTGTTATGAGCATAAGGGGTGCACCCACCAAGCAACCACTGTACAGTGTGATGGAAAAATCCATGACTCAAAGATCTACCTACATTTTCCATACATTTTGTTTGTTTTACATTTTATGTTCTTCCTTTCTGTCGCTAAACTGTAAACGCGTCCCATGGGGGTTTGTCGGGATCTCCACCTAATCTGAGTCTGTCTTAATTTGGCTTTAAATAGTGAAGCTTCAGTGAGTTGGTGTATGTCTGCCACATTAGGGGTGTGGCACACCAGCTTAGTGATCTTATGTCACGGTCCCCGGTCGGCACCATGTCGCTGCACCCAATCGGTGCAGTCACGCTGCAGGAGGGAGAGGTTAGTCACATAATCTGCAGTGCTCTCCCTCAAAGCGGCGTCTGGTGTAGTGTTATGGAGAACACCAGCCTCTGCAGTCCCGTGCTGCTAAATCGCGCTGCCCCCAAAAAGTCACATGTGACATTAACGTGCATGCGGTGTCATGTTTTTGATGCATATGCATGTTTTAGGATCATAGGTCCCATTTTGACCAATGAGCAGGGTTTGGGGGTTATTTAAATTTAGACCTGCTAGTGTTCAGTGCCCTTTTGTGGTTTCCACTACTTTGGTTACCCAAGAGTGCGTTTGATATATTGTTATTTTGGTTTTTGATCTTGGCTTGTTCTGACTATCCGTATTTCTGGTATGCCTGTTCCGGACTTCAGCTTGTTTCTGACTATTATTTCTATATTAAATCCGACCATTCTAAAGCCCAGTAATACATTATCACTTTTAGCCTATTCTATGTTTTTGACTTACTTCTGCATGTTGGGCCACAGCACCATTCTGACATCTTAGCAGCAGCACAGGGGATTTAAAGGACCACTCTAGGCACCCAGACCACTTCAGCTTAATGAAGTGGCCTGGGTGCCAGGTCCAGCTAGGCTTAACCCATTCTTTTATAAACATAGCAGTTTCTATGCAGGGCCAGCGCTACCCGAGCGCTGTCCTCGCTGTTTGCCATGACGGGCCGGTGGGGAGATCAAAGATCTCCCTCACCGGCCCACCTGAAGAGACCTGTGGCTGGGGAGGGAGGGAGAGGAGGACCTGGCAGAGCTCTAACTTGCAGCTCCGCCGGGTTCCTCTCGCGAGATCTGGAGCGTTGCTATGGCAACGACTGGATCTCGCAAGAGTGAACTCTAGCCCACTAGGACCACCAGGGAACACTGCCACCGCGCCTCCAAGTCCCAGCTACCAGCGTGCCGGACCCCCCCTCCCAGGCTAAAAGTAAGAAGGGAGGGGGGGGATTTAATGCCTGCTTAGTTTTTTTGTTTTTGTTTATTTACCCCCCCAACACACATCACATCATTTATACACAGCACTCTCACTCACATCATACACAGCACTCTCACACACATCATGCACAGCACTCTCACTCACAGCACTTTCACACACATCATACACAGTGCCCACACACACAAATCAATCACATACAGCACCCTCACACACATCACACTCAGCACTCTCACCCATTGCACCCTCACACACAGCACACACATCACCCTCACACACATTTTTGTCTCCTGGTTATCCATTTATAGAGACACCAGAGACAAGTTGCAAGGAAACACAGTGCAAGCATGTTATTAAATTTGCTTGCACTGTGCAGAACAAATACAGGGCTTTTTTTTCTCATGCTAGAACTCTTGGACAGAGCTCTGCGCATGGTCTGCCCTGGAAGAGCATTGAACACGCGCACTTTAAGAGGGGGCGTGTTTGTCATTAGTGATGACAAAACAAACCCTCTCTGCTCCACCCCCTTCAGCGTGATAAAAAAATGCCCGTGCCAAATTTTTTTCCCAGTTCGACCCTGAGAATAGATGCTAATGTAAAACCACACTCCTTGATGCACTTATATAAAATAGTGCTTACACTTGGATAATTCTATATATGGTGCCTATGTCAACTTAATATGTTAACCAGACCTCAGCTATTTAGATGCCTCTGTAGCTGAAGCCAAAACTACAAGATGCTTTTTTGCACATTTCTTGAGTTCCATAGTTCCTTAATACTTTTAAGGTTAACAAACTACTAACCTTTTTCTCCAGATTACACGTCTTCTCAGCCTGATCTGACCTAAACAGTCAATATCTGTAAGATTCACATATTTTACTTGATCATGAATTAATATTGATATATTATTATTTTGCTACAAGTATCTGGACTTATCTGGACTGAACCGTGCACATAGAAAAATTAAGGCAGCAAAATAATATGCAAAAAAACAAACAAAACTAAAAGAACTTCTCCTGCCAGCTGTACCTGAAGGCATTCCAATCTGGTTAAACATACTACTAATAATAAACAGGTGTGCAGAGAAACAAGAAAACAAACAAAATAAAAAACATGTTTTTCTGTAACTTGGAATACAGTGTATCCAAAGAAAAAACATAGCCACAACCCATATTTATGCATTTAAGTGAAGTAATGTAATACAACAGATGGAAGAATGGAAGATACACAAAACAAACAAACAAGATAAATTAAAGACATGGGAGCCTCTCGTGGGTTTATATTTTAAAACAGGATCCTTAAAGTGACACTCAAAACCCCTAAAGCATCGTGTGTCCTCTTTTTGTTTTCCATTTTGCAAAAAGTGCAGATTTCTATAAAAATTGACACTTTTATAAATTAACCTGGTTACACCCCCTGGTTTTCAAGCAGACAATCGGTCCTGTTACTTCCTTGTTTAGTTAGCTCAGTGAAGCTAAACCCAAGAGGCAGCAATTGCCCAGAGCACCTGTCTTGCAAAGACTTCTCGTGCATTGGGAAGTCTGTGATTGAACAGTCACATAAAGTCTGGGCAGGTTAGAAAGGGAGGGACTGCAAAGGCAGCAGATAAGAGAATTGCATATTTTGCAATCTGCTTTTATATATACACCCAATTTAAATGTTTGCATTTACGTATACCTACTAAACCGTGATTTTTATTCATTTTGTATTTTGGCAGTGGAGTGTTCCTTTAAGTATATTAAATAATAATAACTAAAGGTGTGCATGGAGTCACAATTGCGTGTAATGATCAGTGATATGTAATTTGCAGCTTCCTGTTATATTTTGACCACTATCAAAGTCTTTGCTTGTTCCTTATATGGAATTGGAACTTCATGCCAATGTTTACCGCCCATGCACCGAGACATGCCGTTTGAGATAGAAGGGAAGATAAATCATCATAGAGAATTTTGCTTGGCTTTGTCTGTGTAAACATAGAGAGGTTTCCAGTAATGTTACATTTGAGAATTATCTTATTTTCTTTGTATCTACGTTTTATATATATGTAAGAAATTACAATGTACCAGTGTCATCAATTGAAAGAAAAAAAGAAAACAGTTTAGGTAAAAGATGTGGACAGAAGACCAACGTTAATGTTTTTATTTCCAATGAGGTCTTAATTAGAGTTGAGCGGACACCTGGATGTTCTGGTTCGGCGGGTTCGGCCGAACTTCAGAAAAAATTCAGGTTCGAGATCGAACTTGACCCAGAACTTGACCCCAAAACCGAACCCCATTGAAGTCAATGGGGACCCCAACTTTTGGGCACAAAATGTCTCTAAAAGTCCTGGAAAGGGCTATAGGGCTGCAAAAGGAAGTAAAATGGGGGTAAGAGTAGGACAAGTGCCCTGCAAACAAATGTGGATAGGGAAATCACTTAAAATAACAAAAATAATCAAAAATAATCCGATCCTATTCATTGCCGCGGCTGCATCTTGCAGCCGCTTCGTAGATAGCTCCCTAATTCCCACGGTATCAGGGAGCTATCTACCAAAAGGCTGAAAGACCTAAATTGGTCATTCAGACAAATTTACTAATACTAAGTAAAGATTTCTTAGTATTAGTAAATTCAGCCCCTACTCGCTATACCACGAGTAGGGGCATATATAGTAAGCAGTGGAACAGCCTGTGGCTGCTCTCTGTAAAAAAACAAACAAAAATAAAACCTATTGCCCCCACCCCTGTGCGACGGGTGGGGGCCCTAAATAAGAATGTGGAGTGGGGGACCTACTGTCCTCCTCCCCGGTCCCCACCCTTGCTCGGTGGGTGGGGGCCTAAATAACAATAATGGGGGGACCTACTGTCCTCCCCCGGCCCCCACCCCTGAGCGGTGCGTGGGGGCCCTATTTAACAATAAGTGGGGACCTACTGCCCTCCCACCAGCCCCCCACCCCTGAGCGGTGGGTGGGGGCCATAAATAAGAATGTGGGGGGGCCTACTGTCCTCTCCTCCGGCCCCCACCCCTGAATGGTGGGTGGGGGCCATTAACAAAAATTGGGAGGAGGGGACCTAATGTCTTCCCCCGCCCCACCCCTGAGTGGTGGGGGCTATAAATAAAAATTGGCGGGACGGGACCTATTGTTCTCCCCTCAGCCTCCACCCCTGAGCGACGGGTGGGGGCCCTAAATACAAATTTAACCCCCCAGGTGACTAGGGGTCCCCAAACCCCTAGTCTCCCTCCTCCCCCCCAAAAAATAACCCCTACCTGCCCCCCTCATCCTAAAAATAATGAGGGGGGACTCTTATCTAAATACCTGTAAAAAAAAAAAAAATAGACTTGCCATTTGATGTCTTCTTTCTTCTAAACTCAGCCCCAAAAAAGGGCAAATAAAAATCCATAATAAACAAAAAAAATCCTTGCCCTGCCCTGCAATTAGGCTCAGAGCACTCTGATTGGTGGGTTTAAGCCATCCAATCCGAGTGTTCTGACAGGTAAATGAAGAGACTGATAGGTAAGTCTCTACATTTACCTGTCACAGCACTCTGATTGGTTGACTTGAAATCCACCAATCAGAGTGCTCTGTGTCATTTTACACAGCGTGGGAAAGTTCTTTGGAATTTTACCACGCTGTGTAATTTGACTCATAACACTCTGATTGGTGAATTAAGTAAAGTAAATGAAACAGAGCACTCTGATTGGTGGATTTCAAGCCAACCAATCAGAGTGCTGTGACAGGTAAATGTAAAGATTTACCTGTCAGTCTCTTCATTTACCTGTCAGAGCACTCTGATTGGATGGCTTAAACCCACGAATCAGAGTGCTCTGAGCGTAATTGCAGGGCGGGAGAAGGCTTTATAAGCCTTCCCCCGCCCTGCAGAGCTCAGTCTGCGCGTAGCCCTCCATGGGTGAAAACTGATTTATTTATTTTTTATTGTGCTCGTTTTTTGTTTTTTTTAAAGTGTGTCGGGTATTATGGATTTTTATTTGGCCTTTTTTGGGGCTGAAAAAAGAAGAGTTTAGAAGAAAGAAGACATCAACAGGCATTTAGATTTAGGTAAGGGTCCCCCCTCGTTATTTTTAGGATGAGGGGGGTAGGTAGGGGTTATTTTTTTGGGGGGAGGGTGGTGACTAGGGGTTTGGGGATCCCTAGTTACCTGGGGGGTGATACATTTTTATTTAGGGCCCCCAACTGCCGCACTGGGGTGGTGGTCGGGGGGGAGGACAGTAGGTCCCCCCCCACATTCTTATTTATGGCCCCCCCACCGCTCAGGAGTGGGGGCCAGGGGGAGGACATTAGGTCCCACAATTTTTCTTTATGGCCCCCACCCACCGCTCAGGGGTGGAGGTCGGGAGGGGGAAGGTCGGTGTCCCCCCTAATTTTTATTTATGGCCCCCACCTGCCGCTCAGGGGTGTGGGCCGGGGGGAGGACATTAGGTCCCCCCCAATTGTTGTTTATGGCCCCCACCCACTGCTCAGGGGTGGGGGCAGGGGGGAGGACATTAGGTCCCCCCCAATTCTTATTTATGGCCCCAACCCACTGCTCAGGGGTGGGGGCTCCCACCGCTATGGGGTGGAGGCCGGGGGGGAAGGTCCGTGCCCCCCAATTTTTATTTATTGCCCCCACCCACCGCTCAGGGGTGTGGGCCGGAGGGGAGGACAGTAGGTCCCCCCCTTATTGTTATTTAAGGCCCCCACCTGCCCCGAAGTGGTGGGGGCCCGGGGGAGGACAGTAGGTCCCCCCCACATTCTTATTTATGGCCCACACCCACCGCTCAGGGGTGGGGGCCAGGGGGGAGGATGATAGGTCCCCCCTTATTGATATTTAGGGCCCCCAGCCACCGCTCAGGGGTGGGGGCCTGGGAGGGACAATAGGTCCCCGCCCCTTATTGGTATTTAGGGCCCCCACCCGCCGCTCAGGGGTGGGGGCCAGGGGTGGGCAATAGGTCCCCACTTTAGTTTAAAAGCCCTCACTCGCGCATCGCTCAGGAGGGGGGAATGTTTTTTTTTTTTGTTTGTTTTTTTTACAGTGAGCAGCCATAGACTGTTTAATAGACATGCCTCTACTCGTGGTATAGCGAGTAGGGGCATAATTTAATAATGAGATGGTCGTTAGGAAGCCAATCCCTGAAAAAACGGAGAACCAGTCCAACATCCCATAGATGAGTGTACCTGGGAGCCGGAGGGCGGCAGAGCCGCATACCACGGAGCAGGTGGCAGGCGAGAGGGTCTTTGCTGACCGGGAGGTCCCCGACGGGGGTGTGGGCTGCCGAAATCGCAGAGCGAACAATGTTAACTGAATGGTAGGAGCGACCCGATGAAAACAAGTATGAAAGAAAATTGAGAATCATGGGAATAGGTGCTGTAAATGGATCGGAGTCCCGTTCCACGCACCAAGTAGACCAGGAGGCCCAAGCTGAAAGGTAACAACGTCTAGTTCCAGGGGCCCAGGAATCCCATAAGAGGTCCCTAGTACTCTGTGATAGACCGCTGACTTGCCAGGAACCCCGGAAAGAGTCCAAGCCACCAGGGGCAGACGGTCTTCCAAGAGAAGTGGGTGAAGATTCCCTTTGGGATCCGTGAGCAGGTCCGGAAAGGATGGAAGGAGTAGAGGGTCCTTGCATGAGGAGGCCAGGAGATCGAGGAACCATGGTTGGCTCTGCCACAAGGGCGTTATGAGAACCAGTGTGACCTGTTGCGTCCGTATCTGGTGTAGTGTTCTCACAATCATGGAGAATGGGGGAAAAGCGTAGGCCTCAGTTGTCGGCCATTGTTGGAGAAATGCGTCCGTCGCTTTGCTCTCCGGGTCTGGAGCCAGCTGAAGAACTCCGGGGTCTGGTGATTGTTGCGAGAAGCGAACAGATCCAGGTGAAAGGGACCCCTCCGTGTTGCCAGGGCCCTGAAGACTCTCATGTTCAGCCTCCAATCGCTGACGTCCCTCCAGTGGCGAGAGAACCAGTCGGCCGTGAGGTTGATCTCTCCGGGTAGGTATTCGACCTGAAGTGCAATGTTGTGGGGTAGAAATAGTCGAAGATGTCTCTTGTGATGTCCGACAACAGGCGTGAGTGTGCACCCCCCAGGCGATTGATATACCGGACTGCGGAGACGTTGTCCATGCGTAGGAGGATGCAGCAGTTGGATCTTTCCCAGGCCAGACTGCGGATCGCTAAAGACCCCGCCAGGAGTTCTAGGCAATTTATGTGCGTGGAGAGCTCCTGTGATGTCCCCCCATGATGTTTCCCCCGTGGAGATAGTTCCGTTGGTGGCTCCCCAGCCCCACAAGCTGGCGTCTGACTCCAGTATGAAGTCTGGGGTATCTCCGAATATGGCCCTGCCGTTCCAGGCCTGCATGCTGTCCAGCCACCATGATAGTTCCTCGCGAACCGGGACGAGTTGGTCGTACGTGGGCCTGCGGCGTAGGTATCTTGCCTTGAGGCGTTGCATGGCTCTGTAGTGGAGAGTGGAGAGGAGAAAAATGGCCTGAATGGAGGTGGAGAGGAGTCCTACGATCCTGGCCAAGTTGTGTAATGGGATGGAATCGCGACGGAGAACTCTGCGAATCTCCTTGCGAATAGACGAGATCTTTGAGGCTGGTAGTCTTAAAGTGCATGTTGTCGAGTCGATCTCGAAGCCCAGGAATTGTATCGTCTGGGAAGGGGTCAATTCCGATTTCTGTTGGTTTACCATAAAGCCCAGCGATTCCAGTAGTGTCACTGCGAGATGAGTGTGTTGACGCAGTCTGCGTTCGTCGGAGCAGAAGAGGAGGAGGTCGTCCAGGTAGATGATGCATCGGATGCCCCTGGATCTCAGGTGTGCCACTACTGGAATTTGGTGAAACACCATGGGGCCTAGCTGAGCCCGAAAGGGAGGCAGGTGAATTGCCAAGGACGGTCGTGCCAGAGGAAGCGTAGGAGAGCTCGACAGTCCGGATGCACTGGGACCGACAGATATGCATCTTTTAGATCGAGTCTGGTGAACCAGTCGTTGCTTCGCAGGAGGTCTCGCAGAAGGTGGATGCCCTCCATCTTGAAGTGGCAGTACACTACGTACGCGTTGAGGTCGCGTAGATTGATGACAGGGCGGTATTCTCCCGTCTTTTTCCGAACCAGCAAGATATTGCTGAAATAACCTCCCCAGTCGTGGGCCGGCTGGATAGCCCCTTTGTCTCGAAGCTCGCGTAGTTCCGCGTTGACGAGATAGTGGTCGGAAGACGACATGTGGATGGGGCGAGGAGGTTGTGTCTGAATGGGGGTCCCCACTTGGTCTATGATATATTCCTGTACTGTTTGTAGGATCCACGTGTCTGAAGACAGGCCCAATTCTGGAAAGAAAGGGAAATACGGCCCGCGGGGTGCTTACCTGTAGCAAAGCGGGAATGTCCGCGGGGTCCACGGCCTCTGTCCGAGCCTCTGGAGAAAGGCTGCTGTCTGTAATCTTTTGTTGGGTAAAACGGTGTCGGTTGGGTGCGGGGGCCTGAAGGCCAGAATCGGCTGGCGGCACGGCCCTGTTGCCGGCCAGCCCTTCCAAAAATCCCTCTGGTGGGGTTGCTTCTAAAGACTCTGCGCATTGAGGACTGCACTTTATTAAGTGAGGTGAACACGTTCACGTGTTTGTTAAGTTCCTTGAGGAACAGTTCACCAAACAGTTTCCCTTGTGCCTGGGGCCCAATCTCCTTTGTGCCAAGCTCTGCCAATTTAACGTTAATACGGTATAACGCTGCTTTCCGTCTCTCCGAAGAGAGCGTAACATTTGTGTTTCCGATTAAACAAAAGCACCGTTATGCCCACTCGCGAACATCGTGTGCCCATTCCCTGATGTCTTTGGTAGAGAAGGAATCGGCTTTGGCATAGGCGTCATCTGCCAGGAACATGATGCGGGCCAGGGAGCCAACGGAATCCAGCAGGTTATCCTGAGTGCCCCATAGGCTTTTCTCTACCCCTCGGCGAGGGTCTCTTCCACTGCGCATCATGAAGGTTGTCATAACCTTGTCAAACTCAGGAGTCTGAGCCACTTTATCCGGCAGGGAAGGGCGTGGGCATTCTGATCTAAGCCGGCTGCAGACCTCTTTCTCTGGAGGTTTGCGGAGCCATAGGTGCATGAACCTGGAGAGGTGTTCTGGCGGTGAGCAGTCTCCCGATCTGGGGTGTCGTATGTTGCGGGGATCGAACATCGCCTGACCCGAAGGGTCTAAAATGGTGTCCGAGTCAAGTGGAGGCTCTGCATCCGCAGTGTCCTCATTACCCCCTGTCTGGGCCGCACCCAGGAGGGTCTCCCGCATGAAAGCGGATATAGATTTCTCATCCGAACCCCAAGCGTCGTAGTCTGAATCAGAAACGTCAGCTTGCCATTCGTCTAGCAATGACATGGAATGGGAAGGACCGTGCTCTTCGTCCGAAGAGTAATCCTGACGCGGAGCCGGGGTACTCGCTTTGGCAGATTTGCGTCTGGCAGGTGCCTTACCCTTGAGTGGTTTGGGTGCATAGTCTTCGCCTTTCTTGTGGCGTTTCTTAGGGCGGGAGTCATCCCTGATCTGATAGTCGGACATATCAGAATCCGACTCGTGGCGTGGTCGCCTGCGGGTAGATTTGGGCACATCTGGAGCTCTAGCTCGTACCTTGGAGAGTGCCTTCTCCACAGAGGCAGCAACGGCTGCGTTGATCATGGCTTGGAAGTCCACAGGGGAGTCTTCCATGACAAGGGTAGGCTGTGATACACGTCACTAATAGGCACAGTATTAAATGGGGGCACCCAGGTCTTAGGTATAGGCGTAGGGTCAGTTGACGTGGTGGTAGTGGTGGGTATCAACACCACCCAGTTATAAACCCCAGCAGGATATAGTTGGTGACCTTATAAAACTGGGGCTCACCCAGTTAGAGAGAACTGCAACAGCTAGTCTCCCAGTAAGCAGCGTGGTACTAAGGTACTTATAGTGGGGGCTCACCCCGGTTGCACAGGGTTGGTACCTTTAAGTGCAGGTCACAATATTAAACAGGCAGCAGCACTGACCTGACTGACCCAGCCACAGAGTATAGGAGTCCTTTGCTTGGTTGGAGTAAACAGAGGCACAGAATGCAGTGTACAGCTAAGACTGCAACCACTGAGTCCCCAATGAGATCCACGCGGTAAAACAAGATGGTCACGTGAATCTCGCGGTATCCGCGATCCAAAATGGCGGCCACGAGTGTAGGCCGCAAGCCGGGGACTAAATTTGAGGCCAGCCATGGGCGGAAACAGCCCGGCGCGGAAAAGGCCGCGATCGAGGGAGCCCAGGAGGGTACTCCAAGGTAGTAGGGCGGGGGGGGGACCTGAGGGAAGCCAAAGGGGGAAGCCCAGGGAATCCCAGGGCCGGTAGAGGGGCAGAGAAGGGGAGGAAAAGAACCCTTAAGGGCTAACCCAGTCCCACTGCCCAGAGTGATAAGGATAATGATAATAATACAAGGGTAAAACACAAGAATAATACAAATATATATATATATATATATATATATATATAATGGATAAACTAAAATAAACAGACTATAATAATAAAAGAATAAAGCTCTGGAGGAGCCAAATAGTCTGACCTGTCTGCGATGGAGCAGTAAAGAAAGAGGAAGTGTACAGGCAGCATGACCCTTATATATACCAGTGGCGGATCCAGGGGGGGCAACGGGGAAATTGCCCCCCCCCCCGAAAAATCCGCCGGTCTCCCTCTCCCCTGCCAGCAGCACATGCAGGTGCCAGCCCTGCAATGTGCCTGCGGACCGCAGGGGAGATCAGAGATCTCCCTCCCCGGTCCGCAGGCACATTGCTGACAGCCGGCGGGGGGATGGAGGAGAGAGGACCCGGGAGCTCAGCCTGCAGCTCCTCCGGGTCCTCCTCTAGCGAGATTTGGAGCGTTGCCGTGGTTACCATGGCAATGCTCCAAATCTCGCGAGAGTGAACTCTAGCCCGGGAGCGCGGGCTAGAGTTCACTCTCCCCACTGGGACCACCAGGGAATCCCCACCGGACCACCAGGGATCAAAATATGTCCCCCCTCCTCCTCAATAAAGGTAAGAAGGGAGGGGGGACATAGAATATGTATTTTAATTAAATAAAAAATAAATACATATATTATAAAAACAAAAAAAGCCCCCCCTACCCTTATCACACACTCTATACACATACACCCCCATACACACACTGCCCCCCCATACACACACACACATACTGCCCCCCCATACACATACTGCCCCCCCATACACACACATACTGCCCCCCATACACACACACATACTGTCCCCCCATGCACACACACACACATACTGCCCCCCCATACACACATACTGCCCTCCATACACACACACTTATACCTCACATACTGCCCCCATACACGGGCTTTTATACTGCCCCCCCCATACACACACATACTGCCCCCCATACACACACTGCCCTCCATACACACACATGCTGCCCCCCATACATACACATGCTGCCCCCAAAAACTACACATACTGCCCTCCATACACACACACACATACTGCCCCCATGCACAAACACACACATGCACTGTCCCCCATAAGCACACTGCCCCCATACACATACACACATGCTGCCCCCCCACATGCACACACACATACTGCCCCCACACACCGCCACTGTCCCCGTAACACACACTGCCCCTGTACACACTGCCCCCATACACATACACACATACTGCCCCCCCCCATGCATTTTACTGCCCCCATCCCACACACACACACATACTGCCCCCCCATGCACACACACACTTTTATACACACACACACACACACACACTGCCCCCTTACACACATTTGCCCCATACACACACATTGCCCCCCATACACACACTGCCCCCAATGCCCCTGTACTGCCCCCATGCATTTTTCAAGCCCCATACTCACACACTGCCCCCCCATGCAGCACCTTTGCCCCCCATACACTCATACAGCCCCCCATACACTGCCCCATACACACACACTGCCCCCATACACATACTGCCCCCCATACACACACTCTACACACACACACTGCCCCCATACACACACATTGCCCACACTCACACATACACTGCAATACTCACACACACACACTGCAACTGTTACACACACATACTGTCCCACACATACACTGCATCCCTGACATACACTGCCGCCCTCACTCACATACTACAACCTTCACACACACTGCTCACACACTGTCCCCCTCACACACACACATACTGCACCCCTTACACATTGCACCACTCACACACACAACTGCTCCTATGCCCTACTACAGCCCCATTTCCCAGCAGACCTCAGGTAAGTTGTCAAACTGTTCTTAAACGGTTTGACTACTTACTCTGGGAGGGGGTCCTGGCACTATTGACACCATAACCACTACACTGAGCTGTAGTGGTTATTGTGTCTGGATTATTTCTTTAAATAATCTACAAGTGCCCCTCCCGAGATCAGGCTCTGGATCCGCCACTGATATATACTATGCTGCTCAGTGATTTAATGTTACTCTTTACGTTTTTCTTTACTGCTGTGGAGTTTAGTAAAGAGAGTTAATGCAAAATAGGAAGCCTCCTGTCATGTTATAAAATTACCAATGCTTTCGTATCACAACCCATGCTTTGGTTTTAAAAATGCTGTGTTTGGTCTCACCACAATCTTTCTGGGATTTAGTTATTAAATAACCCTGTTAGTGTATATAAATACATATATGACTATGAAGATTGTATGAATTTAACTACATACATAAAACTATTTTAGGGGCAATATAAAGAGATAATAGATGCTAAAATACATTAAAAGTAAAATCTCCTTTATCAACTTTCTCGTCTTAACAGCAGTTGCAAATTGTGATGGAAAGGCATGTGACAAACACAAAATAACATTTTGTTGTGCTTCCTTCAGTAGTTCTTAATGAGTACCTGTCAGGCCACAAACTATTTATGCTCTTCTGAAATAACATACCTTTTTATCTACACATTGTGCTGCAAATGTATAGATTAGTTGAAAAACACATTACAAATAGGTCTTTCTCCCACTTCTCAGTCAAATCTCTGGCATAGACTGTGCAGACAATTTGATTGTTAAGTAAAAGTAGAAAATATCTACCATAGAGGGAGGTGTGTGTTAAAGGAAGAACACCCGCAAAGCTCAGACGATGACAGTTGTGGAACAGAAGTAAGGTCTGTATATCTTGATATTTTACATTGAATGATATATATATATATATATATATATATATATATATATATATATATATATATATCTGATACATAATGTATTCACTGTATTTTAAGCCATTTGAAGTTGTGATATTTTACAATCACATTAACAATATATTGATGAATTTTGAACATATATTTACCTTATCAGTACAATATGAATGTCTGCCAATACTGCTTTGATGTACACTGTTAGAAAACTTTGTAAACTATCTATTTGGTGTGCACTTTCAGTGTATCAGTGATGTACACTAGTCAGGGATATAAACATGAGCACCATTTTTTAGCCGTTGAGTATTTCTACACCCTCAGCATTTGGCAAAATTAGCAAATATTTATTTTTTTCTTTACTTTTGTCTTTTTTTATCATTATGGGGCTAGTTGGGCAGTTGCCTGTTTAAGGTGAAGCTATACATCCAAAGTTATAGATTCTAAAAAACATACACAGTCATCACACACTTGTTATTTTATTAATTGTTTATAAAATATTAATTACCAGGAAGGATACATTTTCAAGTTTGTCCTGTTATACAGCACATGCACTGAAATAATTCACACAGCAGCACATTTCCTGCTGGATGTGACTCAGTATGTAACTGATTAGGATTACACTGCCCTTCATGAAGCTGACACTCATCGGTGCTGCTTAATTCAGTTTGTTTGTCTCTAAGCCATATCCCTGGGAACTCACTCAGCAACAGAACAAGCAGCCGAGCAGCCGTCCTGTGTATTGGAATGGAAGATGATGTCAATTTAGCAGCTCAGGAGTGAGAAAACACGCCTCAGGTCTATTAGCTGAGATAACTAGATTTTCCAAGGGTCCTACTTCATGCCAAGATCTACTCTGCTTTCTGAACTGATTCAAAAATAATTGCTCTATTTGTGGACTTGAAGAATTTAAAAGTGGCTCTGTCTGTCTGTCTGCCTCCGCTTTAGTTCTGTCAGTGATGGGGTTCAGAGTGTGACTTTGAGACAACAAGCTATAATACTGACAGTGTTATTATCTTTTGTGGGCTGTAGAAAAGAGACAACCCATGCCGATTATGCTGTTATGGGTCCTCCAAACAAATTCTTAAATAAATCCACATCTTTGCCAAGCACTGGTAAAATATAAAATTAAAGTAAGAAAAGATAAAGTCATTCTATGTTCACTTCATGTGAGTTTAAGGCACTACAGGTTCCCATACATGTTCAGTACAAATAGTATGCAGACTTACAGTTAGTTATTATGGGTGTTATTTTTAAACTTTCATTGTTTGCTTATAGGTTTGATCTATAAGACCATCCAGCTTGCAGTGTTTCTATTTATGTGCCAAAAAATATTGCTGTACAGCATGTCATAAATAAGGCCATGAATAAGGTTTGTGGGAGTTGTTTTTGTTAGCTGTTAACTAAGTAGAGTAGAAAGGTTAGAATTTGAATCACAGCTCTCAAAAGCCCTTGTTGTACATGTAAATTAAAGATTTTTTTAATAATCAGTGTTATAGAAAATTAAAGGGTCACTCCAAGCACCATGACCCATACAGATCATTGTAGTGGTTATGGAGCAAAGCGTTTTTGTATGTCAATCCCAAAATCTATGTTAAACCATTTTCAACAGTTTGACAAAAACTGTGCTCTTCTGACACCTAAAGCCCGGCCCAATGCTGCAGTTTTGCTATTGAGGAAACAAATTTCTAAATTAGGAAATACAATAAGGCATGGTAAACTATCATGCCGCATTCAGCCAGTATGACAACATGATCAGATCAGATCCTACCCTGAACCTGCTGCATGACAACTCAATTGGAACTCAGACAATTCTGCTTGCAGAAGAGTATAAAGGTAGAAATATATTGTTGGTTTTCAAAACAAGAATTTTTAATAATAGCTTCAAACCAGTCCACGGTTGATGACTTCAAACATTTAGGCCATAAAATGTAGAAAACACATAACCTAAAAAATTAATTTGGTTTTCTTGCGTCGAGGGCACTTACTCCAGTACTTCATGAGTAAATACCTTCATGTGTAAGATGTCTTTTCAATTTACCTGCTTTGAAATATAGCAATATATTTGTGCCTTTATTCTGCATTATCCTGTTCAACCTTGAGCATCAATGTCAGATTTGAGGTGCCAATCGAGATCCAGTTTTTGTCAAACTACTCAAATGTGGTTAAACAGAAACAGTGGGGAAGCCACTGAAATAATTTTAAAAGCTGTAGTGGTTATGGTGCTTAGTATGCACCTTTAAGTGAGCATGATAGGAAAAGTTATTCCTAATTTGTTGAGAATTTCATGCACAAACTGCACATTATAAGATTTTATAGCAAATGCAGGAACTTCAAAAAAATTTTTTTTTAATAATTGTAATATATAGTTTTTCATATATTTCTATGTATATAATCAATAAAAAATAATGGATCACTTCCACGTGGAGTGTCTCTTTAAATCTCCCAGATGAATCTGGAGTTCAAACAAGCTTGACAGAAATATGGTGGCCAGGTTTGAACCTCACTATATGTGCTAGGATGCACAAAAATACCTCCTGGGTGATTGTAATGGCTCATGGGGAATTCTGTTCATGTTCTATGAGAAGATGGAAAGTTTGAGCACTGAAGTAAAAGCACCAGGAGTCACATGGTAGTAGCTGAACGATTACCTCCATAAATGGCACCGTGTTTTCATTACGAAAATGTAAAAACACTCTATAAGACACCCTCGGGCAACATGAGTTCATATTAGATATGAGCAGTTTGCCTGTGTTTGTGCTAGCTGAGTAATTCTAAACCTCCAGTAGGAGCTACATATCCAGAATTTTAATTCCAGTTTTAGGTCAATTTTATCTTTGTTCACGTAAACTTTATTTTCAGGCATACCATTTAGAGATAACTATCTGCCAGTTCTACTTTACAATAATAAAATTAAAAAAAATAGATTCCTTTATATAGATATAGTATTGATAAAATTAAGGCATATTAAAATGGTAAATTGTATGGATGAGACTTATCTCCCCAAATTAAGCAACGTGTTTCGAAAACTCAATTGTGACTGAGAGTATCTGCTTCTAGAATCTTACGTATTCAGGTCAAATTGTTCTTCTGTATATAAGCCAAATGATGTATTTCTTTATATAGAGGCCTAGAGTCACACAGCTCCCTCTCTTGTTGAACAGTCATTAACACCTGCCACATTTTCTTATTTTCTCTCAGTCCTACCATAAAGCTGAAGAAGAAAGGCTGCTAGCCAGCTGAGCACTACTAACAGTACTCTACTCGGGCCCTATGACCCAGCTGTGCTCTATAATTGAATCTCACCATCTTATATGTGACTCCTGGTTTGTTTTTGTTTTTTTGTGTTATTGGAAGAAGTATCCTTCCATTTGAGGAGAAGGGTTAAAATGGCTGTTAGTTACCTTACAAACAAATGGACATGTATTCAACATGTATTCAAAAATTATAGTTATAGTTATAGTGTCTATTAAAGATAACTGTGATGTTTCCTCCCATAACTAATTAAATAAATGTAGTAATTTATAATAAATTGCCTGTTGAAAATGAAGAATTGCATTTTTCTTTTTAATTCTTTATTTTTCATGTGCACGATATGACTTACAAGCTTGAAGAAGCCAGATTGGTGGAAACAAGCACAATTATAGTCAATAGTAAAAACTATGTAAACAAGAAATACATAAAAAACGGCTGAGGTTCTTCTGGGTGTTTTTGCAGCTCTTCCTCGTGGGGTATACACGGGTGTTCAATCAGGGTGTCAGTTCCTTAGTGCATTGTCCTGTGATGGGGGAGAATGTTCCAATCTGGGTGCTCGACCCTTATGTGGTAGCCGCTGCACACTCGGGTTTCCCCGCTCCTCGTGGGATGAAGGGGATCGTCTTCGTTGGATCCCATCTCCGAGCTTTTGCTGTTGCTGCCAGTGCATCGGCGGACGGCAGTCCCTCCAGGGGTAGGCCCAGCTGTCGCAGCAAGGTGGGTGCTTCTTGAATGTCCTAGATAGAGTAGGCCTTGTTGTCGTGCTGAATGTGCAGTGTACGTGACGTACGCCAGCGATAGGCGATCTGTTTTTCTCTGAGCATTTTGGTAACGGGTAGCAGGGACCTGCACCACTGCAGAGTTTCCCCCGAAAGGTCTGCAAAGAAGGACAGGGTCATCGCTTCAAAGCAGTAGGTGGCAGCCCCCTTCAAGGCCGTGAGCACCGCCATTTTGTCAGCCGCGCTTCTGTACTTCACCACCAGGTCTCGAGAGGCTGCCTCTGGGGCTCTCCGGGGTTTTGGGATCCAGAAGGCAGTTTCAAAGCCAATGGTCCTGGCCTGCTCAGGCGTCAGTAGGGCTCCCGTGAGCCGCCGCAGGAGATGTGGGATTTCCTTAGTGGGTATGTCCTCCGGGATCCCGCGGATCTTTAGATTATTGCGGCGCCTGTCATCTTCAAAGCATTGGTCAGTCTTGGCCTGCTTTTGTTTTAGAGCCTGTATTTCCTGCTTGAGCTCTGTGATTTCTTGTGCTTGCCACGTGGAGGTAACTTCAACCACCTCAATGCGGCCCACTAGTCCTGTGAGGTAGCTGTGCGACGTCCGCCTGGAGGGTTTTCTACAAGTCTCCCAGGAGAGTCTTCAGCAGCATCGCTGTCACAGGTTCTGCCACCGCTGTGCTTGGTGCTGGGTGTTGAGGCCTCACTGGAGGTAGAGTAGTGGCTTCCTCCGGGTAGAAATCCCCCGAGGAGTCAGAGAACTCCTCGTGGTCGGCAGCCATTTTGGGGCCTTATGCCCCCTGTACCTGATTGATGAGATCCCTTATGTTGGCCCCCTGTGCAGGTCGATCCGGTTTTTGTTTCTTGTTTTTCCTCCCCACTGTCAGTCTGGGTTGCTTGGGCGTTATTATCAGCAGTTAGATGGCTGAAAATCGTTAGTTTGCTCCAGTCTGACTCAGAGCCCATATAACCTGCGTCCGCTCGGGTCAGCTGCCAGACTTCACCCCCGAAGAATTGCATTTTAACTTTACCTTAGCTCAGGAATGAATAGTAGTGTTGGGAATAATACACTTTGCTTATACTGACCCAAGGCTCAAGCTACAGATGAAAGGATGTTCAGTCTGTTTAAAATTGGTTAACATGTCAGATATTTGAAAAATATACTTTATCTATATCCAATGCTTAGTGAATATACCCCTAGACAAGTGCCGTAGAACATCATGTAACAAGTAATAGGTGTTATATCCTGTATGTTTCTGCTGTTGGCCTTATTTCCAGAGTTTCTCCCATTGATCAGAACTGCATAGTAATGTATAATTTAGAACTGCGTAGTAAATATCTTTAAATTCTAAGTGCGTATGCATATTAATTTTAACTGCGTAGTTATAGTGAAACTTAGCTTTGAGCAAGGCCCGAACATGAAGATACACCTGCAAGTTTGCTATAGGTTAAGATGTTAAAATAAGATAGATGATTTTATTAGGATTGAATAATGCTTGTAAGACCACCCCTGTTCCTCTTGAACATAACCTGTTACACAGTCCATTAAATGGGAAGTCACTTTGAACCTTGCATTGTCTTGTCTCTTTCATGGGGGGCTCCTCGCCAGCTGGTGTGGGGATAAGGAGAAATACAGAGTTCCAAATTGATTAGAAGTCCATGTCGTGACATAAAGGAAAATTCCTGACGTAGGAAATATTCACTAACAAGTAGTAAATCAAAATAAAACAATTTCAAAAAAACAATACTTTTTTTTCTTTTAAGTACAGTAAGAAACAGGTAAACATAAAAATAATGAATTAGATAGGCTATTTATTTTAGGTTTCGTCTAGAAAACCTATTATTTCCTCTTCCACAATTTTTGTATTTCCATAGGTGATAGAAAATCTTTTTTTAAGCAGAGTTGAGCGAACCCAAACTGAAAAGTTCGGGTTCGTACCGAACATTAGGTTTTTTGGACCCCAGACCCGAACACCGACATATCACTGTATGTTCGGGTTGGAGTTCAGTGTTCGGCGATTTAATGGCGCGTTTTCAAAGACTGCAGGGCAGCCAATCAACAAGTGTTTGACTCGCGTGCCCTTAGAAGCCATCACAGCCATGCCTACAAATGGCATGGCTGTGATTGGACAGTGCAGCATGTGACCCAGCCTCTATATATAAGCTGGAGTCGCGAAGCTGGGAGAGGATGCTGCCGCTGATAGGGACAGCATAGGAAATAATTCTGCAAACTAGTACATTAGTGGGGTGGGGTGCACTTCATATCTGAGAGTCAAATAGAAGCGTCAAATACCACGCTTACATAGGAGTTATAAAAAGTAAAAAAATTTGGGTGCTAAATAGTACATTAGTGGGGTAATGCATTAGTGGGGTGCACTTCATATCTGAGAGTCAAATAGAAGCATCCAATACGGCTGTCACATTTCAGTTTTAAAACTTTTTGGGTCCTAAACTGCTAAATAGTATTTTAGTGTGGTGCACTTCATATCTGAGAGTCAAATAGAAGCGTCTAATAGTGTGCTTACAGCGCAGTGGTAAACATTCTTATTTTCTGGGTGCTAATCTGCTAAATAGTACATTTTGGGGCGTGCACTTCATATCTGAGAGTCCAATAGAAGCGTCTAATAGTGCGTTTACAGGGCAGTGGTAAACAGGGCCGGCCTTAGGGGTGTGCGAGCTGTGCGACCGCACAGGGCGCCATGGAACAGGGGGCGCCCTGTGGCCGACACAGCTCACTCATGGCCGGAGTGCAGGGGAGCTAAAAGAGGTACCTGGCTGGAGGATTAATTATTCCCCACCCGGGTCTATTTAAAAAAAAAAAAAAAAAATCGCGGCAGAGGGGGCGGGGTTTACCGAGCGGCGGAGGCGGGGCTTATCGAGAGGCGGAGACGGGGCTAATACCTCCCGAAGCCCCTGCTGTACAGGAAGAGGGAAAGATGCTTCCCCATCAGCCAACTGCATCCACTGGAAAGAGGTAAGTGTGTGTGTGTGACTGTTTGCCTGTTTGTGTGACTGTCTGTCTGTGTGTGTGTGTGTGTGTGTGTGTGTGACTGTCTGTCTGTGTGACTGCCTGCCTGTGTGCGTGTGACTGTCTGTGTGTGTGTGACTGTCTGTGTGACTGCCTGTCCTTGTGTGTGTGTGTGTGACTGTCTGTCTCTGTGTGTGTGTGTGACTGTCTCTGTGTGTGACTGTCTCTGTGTGTGACTGCCTGCCTGTGTGTGACTGTCTGTGTGTGTGACTGTCTGTCTGTGTGTGTGACTGCCTGTGTGTGTGACTGCCTGTATGTGACTGCCTGCCTGTGTGTGTCTGTCTGTAACTATCTGTCTGTGTGTGACTACCTGCCTGTGTGTGTGACTTTCTATCTGTGTGACTGCCTGCCTGTGTGTGTATAACTGTCTATGTGTGTGTTACTGTGTGTCTGTCTGTGTGTGTGACTGCCTATGTGACTGTCTGTCTGTGTGTGTCGCTGTATCTGTGCCATTGTTTGTGCCTGTGCCTGTATGTGTGACTGCCTTTAACTGAGTGTGTGTGTACATGCCTGTAACCGAGTTTAAATTTCCCCCACCCCTTCCTGTCAAGGCCGCACTTTGACTGACAGACGCTCACTCACTGACAGACGCACACTCACTGACAGACACACACTCTCACACTGACAAACAATGACATACACACATACACTATTACTTGGACACACACTGACAGATGCACACTCTCACTGACAGATGCAAGCACTCACTGAAAGATGCACGACTCCACTGACCGACACATACACACTGACTGACACACACTCACTGACCGACACACACTCACTGACGACACATACACACTCACTGACTTACACACTCACTGACCAACACACACTCACTGACGACACATACACACTCACTGACGACACATACACACTCACTGACTGACACATACACACTCACTGACTGACACATATACACTCACTGACTGACACATACACACTCACTGACTGACACATATACACTCACTGACAGACACACACACATTCACTTACAGACACACACAATTACACACTTACAGACACACACAATTACACACTTACAGACACACACACACACACACACACACATTCACTTCAAAATAAACACTCACAGACACACACACAGACATTTCCACTAACACAAACTAATATTTTTTACATTTATTTTAAATCCACCCTGCCTCCCTGGGAAAGCTGGAGTGGATTTCTTACCAGCAGTCCAGTGTGGCTGCTGGGCAGGCAGGCAGGGGGCGCACAGGCTGAGTAAGCAGCGCTTAGTGATGCCGGGAGCCGGACTGACGTCATATTCTGGCTCCCGGCTTCATTAAGCGGCGCAGAGGAAGCTGAGCAGGAAGAGCTCAGGTGAGTATGCTCCTTCGCTGCCCGCTGCCAGCCTTGGGGGGGCTCAAAAGTGGCCAGCCGGTCAGCTCTTGAGCCCCCCAGGATGCGAGGCAAGCAAGGGATCTGCCTGGGGGTTTGGAGGGATGCTTTTTTTTGCCGCCCCCTGCAAAGTGGCGCCCAAGGCAGATGCCTTGTTTGCCTCGTGATACACACGTCCCCGGTGCCTGTGTGTGTTACTGTATTCAGGCAACTTGGTGGGAGGTGGGGGGGGCGCCGTGAAGACTTTTTGCACAGGGCGCCTAATTGCCTAAGGCCGGCCCTGGTGGTAAACATTCTTATTTTCTTGGTGTTAATCTGCTAAATAGTACATTTTGTGGCCTGCTCTTCATATCTGAGAGTCATATAGAAGTGTCTAATACTGTGCTTACAGCACAGTAGTAAACATTCTTATTTTCTGGGTGTTAATCTGCTAAATAGTACATTTTGTGGCCTGCTCTTCATATCTTAGAGTCAAATAGAAACGTCTAATACTGCGCTTACAGCACAGTGGTAAACATTCTTATTTTCTGGGTGCTAATCTGCTAAATAGTACATTTGTGGCCTGCGGTGCACTTCATATGTGAGAGTCAAATAGAAGCGTCAAATACTGCTGTCACATTGCAGTTTTAAAACTTAAAAAAATTTGGACGCTAAACTGTTAAATAATATTTTAGTGGGGTGCACTTCATATCTGAGAGTCAAATAGAAGCGTCTAATAGTGCGTTTACAGGGCAGTGGTAAACATTCTTATTTTCTGGGTGCTAATTTGCTAAATAGTACGTTTTGTGGCCTGCTCTTCATATCTGAGAGTCAAATCGAAGCATCTAATAGTGTGCTTACTACGCAGGTGTAAACATTCTAATTGTTTTGCTGCTAATCTGCTAAATTGTACATTTTGGGGCATGCACTTCATATCTGAGAGTCAAATAGAAGCGTCTAATAATGTGCTTACAGGGCAGTGGTAAACATTCTTATTTTCTGGGTGCTAATCTGCTAAATAGTACATTTTGTGGCCTGCTTTACATGTCTGAGAGTCAAATCGAAGCGTCTAATAGTGTGCTTACTGCACAGTTGTAAACATTCTAATTGTTTTGCTGCTAATCTGCTAAATAGTACATTTGCAGCCTGCGGTGCACTTCATATCTGGGAGTCAAATAGAAGCGTCTAATAGTGTGCTTACAGCGCAGTGGTAAACATTCTTATTTTCTGAGTACTAATCTGCTAAATAGTACATTTTGGGGCGTTCACTTCATATGTGAGAGTCAAATAGAAGCGTCTAATAGTGCGCTTACAGGGCAGTGGTAAACATTCTTATTTTCTGGGTGCTAATCAGCTAAATAGTACATTTTGTGGCCTGCTCTTCATATCTGAGAGTCAAATCGAAGCGTCTAATAGTGTGCTTTCTGCGCAGTTGTAAACATTCTAATTGTTTTGCTGCTAATCTGCTAAATAGGCCCTGGGGAGATAGCGCAACTAAGCAGACAAGGACATATGTAGGAGTGTGGGGATAGATGCATGGGATTCGGTTGGGAAAGAGTGTGTGGGTGGGATTATGTTCTGTGTAAGTTAGTGTGGGGGAGGTCTTACCTCAGTGCCACTTGGTATTCGGTGCAGCAAACAGCTTCCCTCCCGCCCGCCCTATTGGTATATTTAGTCACAGCTAGCCGGGGGTATGTCCTTGCCAATTGAGTTTGAGAGGTTATGTTTAAGTATATGGAATGAGATGAACAAGTTTTTAAGGTCTCAGCTTCCCCTGCTTCAAACGGTTAACATTAGGTTGTCTGAGGTGTCGTGCCCATCGAGCGTGGATAAGGTCGGCTGATGGCGGGCATTGGAAAGATATGACTTTTATGACGAGGGGGGAGGTGAGAGGAAGTGGTGATTAGGAACCACTGTATGTTTATTGGCAAGGATGGTTGGGTCACTGTATAACACTATGTGTGGAGTTATATATGTATATATGTTAATTTATGCTTATTTATGACTAACGTTTTGGTTACAGAAAAGAAGAGATTTAATAAATAAAGTTATGGATGTGTTATGCAGTAATTTAGTTTGTGATAATAAATGCTGTGGCCTGTTTCATCCATACTAAGTGGTCTGTCGTTATTGGGGCGTTGAATGGAGTTAGTTTTTGTTTTAGGCTGCATCGCGATTCCCCACTACGTACATACAAGTACATTTTGGGGCCTGCGGTGCACTTCATATCTGTGAGAAATAGAAGCATCTAATAGTGTGCTTACAGCGCAGTGGTAAACATTCTTATTTTCTGGGTGCTAATCTGCTAAGTAGTACGTTTTGGGGCGTGCACTTCATATCTGAGAGTCAAATAGAAGTGTCTAATAGTGCGCTTACAGGGCAGTGGTAAATATTCTTATTTTCTGGGTACTAATCTGCTAAATAGTACATTTTGTGGCCTGCTCTACATTTCTGAGAGTCAAATCGAAGTGTCTAATAGTGTGCTTACTGCGCAGTTGTAAACATTCTAAATGTTTTACTGCTAATCTGCTAAATAGTACATTTGCGGCCTGTGGTGCACTTCATATCTGAGAGTCAAATAGAAGCATCAATTAGTGCGCTTACTGTGCAGTTGTAAACATTCTAATTGTTTTGCTGCTAATCGGCTGCTTACATTGGAGTTTTAAAAAGTCAATTTTTTTTCTTTGGTGCTAAATAGTATATTTGGGGTGTTCACTTCATATCTGAGAGTCAAATCGAATCGTAACTTTGATTCGAATTTACTACATCGGTCACTTGTAATATTGTTTCATACCTACAACACTTGTTACCCAGATCTAAGTGATAGAAAACAGATTGATATTTTCTACACTAGAAACTACCAGATAACAAGCTGCTATATTCAAACCAGTGATCAATAGCTAAGAGGTACTTCAACAATATTGTAATTCTGGGGCAATACCCTCACAAGTCAAACTGAGAGGTCAGTTTATAGGATAAACTGTTGCCTGGAGGAAATTCTAAAACATTTTCCATATGTCCTTTGCAGACTTTACATGCTGGAAAAACACAGGTGCCAACTGCTGTGGCTTTCTGCAGTGTGCATACCGGGAGGGCAGGGTTGAGGAGTAGGAGGAAAATGATGTGGAGGATGATGAGGTCCTAGACCCCACATGGAATCAAGGTCATGAGAGTGATGAGTGCAGTTTGGAGGAAGAGGCGCTGGTCGCACAGAGGCAC
>CAKOES020000159.1:0-28724 GCA_933207985.1 Pelobates cultripes
CCCCTATAAAAGTATAAAACTCACCTTATTTCCAGCGGTGTGCGGGTCAGCGGGTGCAGGCTCCACCCCCTTTGTGACATCAAAATGGTCATTTTTTAGCCAATCCAATGTATTCCCATAGGGAAAGCATTGGATTGGCCAAAATCGGCACAGGGCGGGGCCAAATGCCATTTTGGCCAATCAGGACCTCCTCATAGAGATGCACTGAATCAATGTATCTCTATGAGGAAAATTCAGCATCTCCATGCAGAGCGTGGGGACGCTGAACGTCAGGGCTGTTTTTTCGGCAGCACTGACCCAGGAAGCCCCATGTAAGGAGTGGCCACTTGAAGGTGTCCCTAGAGGCAATGTAAACATTGCCTTTTCTCTGAAAAGGCAGTGTTTGCATGAAAAAAGCTTGAAGGGAACTATTATACTCACCAGAACAACTACATTAAGCTGTATTTGTTCTGGTGACTATAGTGTCCCTTTAAGTAATGGTAAATGACGCAGTTAGTTATCCAAGACATTATGAAGAACAAGCTCAAATGAGCTTACACTCTACAGGAACTAGAACATATAACATAAATGTAAAAGTACAGAGTATACAGAAGATGTGATTGTTACATATAAAACCTATTTCATACTATATACCTTATTTGTATTGTGTTACATATACAGTAAAGACTAAATAGGTATAATTAGGAGGGTTAAGTGAAGATGGTGGTCAACAAATAGTTTGAGGCAGACAATAAATAAGTGCAGAAAGGTGAGGTGTTTAAAGAACACTTTATTGGCCAAATAAAAGAAATTAATGGAAAAAGAAAATCACTAGTTAGTAGATATACCTGCAATGAAAACATGCATGCATTTAATTATGTATTTTTTGCATTGGGGTATTGCGGTACATCTCCTGTCTACAGTATTTGCAAGACCTACCCTTCTTCCCCAGGCCAGCCTTTCGGTGGCTGTCTAATTACAGATTGCCCAATGCAGCTGAATGATGCCTTTTTTTAAACGCAGGTGCTCTGGGCAATTGCCTGCCTCTCGAGACTAGCTCCACTGAGCTAAACAACCAGGAAGTAACAGAACTGGTTGTCTGATTGAAATCTGCACTAAAATGGGAAAAAAAGGAGGACACACTCTGAATGTCTCAACAAAAGAGGTAGAGAGATCTTTCACTTTTCAGGTTTGTTTTTTAATATTATGTTTTCTTATCCCTACTTTTAACAAATATGTGAAGTATAAAAAAATTAAATGATTGTAGAAATCCACACTTCTTTACCTGAAAATGGGTGCCTCCATTTCAACTACCTGTCAATCATTGTTCTTTGTACCTGGCAGTCAGCACAGAGAAAGAAAACTAATCTGCAATGTTTGCCCTGGCTTTGCCTTGTCTAAACTGGATGTTGATGTAGTCTGCTAAATCTTTAATATTAATTTAAAAGACAATGGAGCATCTCGTGAAATGAAGACCAACACAAGTCAAATGTTCTATGTTTTATGTAATGGTGTAAATTCTAGAGATGTAGAGAAGTGACAACTCTTTTTAAATAATTAGCATAACTGAAAAAACAAACATCCAGAATGGTACACAATCCAGCACTTTGTACTTAAAAATCCTTATAAAATCAATTATCTCATGTAAGGATGATTAAAATCAAAGTTTACAAGCGAGATTCACAAACAAAGAAAAAACAAACAAAAGTCTAAGTGTTTTGTATGAAAACCAACATACTCTATTAAGACAAAAGATTAAATAATTAATATCTGTTTGCCCTATATGTGGCACTGGAATTCAAAGAACTATAATAATGAGAGATAACACATACACACAAGTATAATTTTCCATTAAACATCTCTTGGACAGCAAAAAGTACAGTATTTGACCCATTTCTTTCATGATTCAAATGGCACTAAATTCATATTAAAAAATATTCAAGCACAGATAAATCTTAAGACTCTTTGATCTCGATGTTAATTATAATTCTAAACCGTATAGGTTCAACCATAATACAAGATAGAAAGAAAAAAAACAGACAAAAAATAAGAGCACTGTAAATCTTTAGTTCAATGGCAGTTACAATGTAAAGTTTAATAACAAATGGAACATGCCTACATGTAAAAGTGCATGTACTCTGACTGCACCCAAAATAGTAGTTAGCATTCAAAAATGAGAGAGAAACCCCCGTAATTTATCATGTGTGCCCTTTTATTAAGGTGACCAATGCTTTGTATTTTATTCCACGATAATAAAGAAACACAAGTCAGGATCTTCAGATAGCTAACTGGAGTTTTACCCTGCATTACCAGTATTAGGGTTAAGAAAGGTTTCATAAATGAATTGGATCCATTACACACAACTGCCCACTTAGACTCCCAATTTGTTTCTTATTTATACTGCTTATTTAATCGGACAATATATTCTGGGCCACCGAATATGAAGCCTAAAAGTGAGGCTATGTCCTTACTCCACGGTTTAGTTCCATTCATGTGAGTACTAGAATGTCTTGCTTGCAGATACTGCAAACTCCTAATTGAACTAGTGAAATGGTAGCTGGCAGAAACTCACAGCTGGCATGCCAAGAAAGGAATATGGCAAGTTTCCAGTCCAATTCTCCCAATTAAGCAGTTAGTAAAACATTACCCAGCCTGACATAAAGTTGTTGAAATTGGTGTTTTCCCCTGCCTCCCTAGATTTCTAGTTTTATAAATACTATCAAGCGTGTAGCATCTATCAAAAACACAAACTGCAGCATATTCCAAGGGACATAGGATCCTCTAATAAACAAATCAACGAATACAATTCAGACCGGATCTGGCACAGTCAGTTGGTTTTCTTGGTTTTCAGAGACATTCTGTTGTTTCTCAAGTTTTAACTCAGCAAATACAAATAAATTACAAAATTACAAGCAAAAAGTACACTATTAAATCACTTTCAAATTAACATTATCGTGTTAAGAATACAAGCATTCCAAACACTATCATTTTCTAAAACCTATTTCGATTTCTGGACCCCCTAAAGCAAATTTAGAAAAGGTCTTCCTGTGCCAAGATTCACCCCCTGCTCCACCTCCTGTGGCTCTTCTTCAGCTCCTTTTCCAGTCCATTGTTTGTCATGAAGAAGCATTGGGGATGAGAAAGTCATGTGCCGCAAGCACTGTGCTTCTCCAATCAAAAAAGCATCAAGCAGAAAACTCCACATCAATTGTCACAGAATCAATTCTGACTCAGGTTCAGGACACGGAAGCACCTTCTAGTGGTTGTCAGGAAGGCAGCCACTAGAGGTGTGTTCATCCCTACAATGAAAGCATTGCTATAACTTCAAAATGGCAATGTTTTACATTGCAGGATCCAAACACCAGGGGCACTGTACCCAGACCACTTCATTTAGGTGAAGAGATCCCGGTGCCTATAGTGCCCCTTTAATGCAAGTTTAAAGTTAGTTGTCAGTGATTTGACAATATGATTTTTGAGTCTATTAAAAAATGCAATTCCATGACAAATCTCAGTTTAGTGAATAGCTCTGTTAGTGTTTACAAATGAAACTGTGAGTAACTAAAAATTTTTTTTTAGCATGAGGTTTATGGACTCTAGGTTGATTGTACAATACTGATTTGATTTTTTTTCATTAACCATTTTATTTGTTAATTTACACTTTATCAAAATACCAAATGTGCCAATGTAGCTCTAAGATAGTTCTGACTAATATTATGTGTAAAGCGTCAGCAAATTCTGTACTACCAATCATGTAGTTGCAACATGACAAGTTGGATATGCGGGAGCCGAATGTGCTGGTGTCCCTGCTCAAACTAATGTTTCTGAAGAATTCCCAAACACATTCCCCACCGAAATATTTACTTACGTTCAGTCATCATTCTAAATATTTGCACAGTAATCTACTTCATGCTGAGACTATATGTATTCGGTATTAACCTAAACATTAAAATGTTGTGGGAACATACGTGGAAAAGTATAGTCAGAACAAAGCAATAGGATATCACTTTGAATGTCCATGACTAATGGTGGACATGAAGACACATAAAATAAAAACATACCTATTTCGGAGTTTAGAGAGCTTGACCAGTAGGATTTATATAATGAGAGACATTGATGAATAACTATAAATCACACATGGCTTTGGTCGTAATTCCAAATTTGAGGTTTGTGTTGAAAGAAAACCAGAATTCAGTTCTCAGAAACACAAAACAGTAATTAATCTGCATCACAGAAGAGGTAGCCCATGTCATAGCATTTTCCGTAAGAACTTCAAAGCAGAATCTTCACCTGAAACTAATATGCTACTTCCTATACCATTAAAACCAGAGGGGAATTTCAAGCTCTTGGACGATAGAGGGAATGTAAAAAGTGTGAAAGCAATAAGACATCTGTAAGTTGCTTGTAACCTTCCCTACATATTCATGCCCCCTCTGCTCGGACTAAGAAACCTCCTCAATAAGTATTGAAATTATGTGGCTCATGCATGGAACTGTTAGATATCTATGCAGGGCAGATTAATATACAGATTAGGTATTTAAAAACCATAGGTAATATCTCCATATCATTGGCCTGGCAATCCAAATGGGCGAGGATATTCACTCCTTCTGCACAGATATTTTGGCATATTCCCCCATAGTTATCATGTTATTGAGACAATATTAGGGATAAGTTCACACCAAGAGTGAATAATGGAACATTGTGATGGATATGTTGTATCAGATGAGGCATGGCTCTCCAATCCCTCATGAGTCAGTGAGGCAGAAAAAATAAAGGGAGGAACTATAAAACCTCATCCACAACTCCCATGGGTTAGAATGCATACCAAATTCACCACGAACTGAGCAGCTCAAAGGTTCTTTGAGCTGTATTTGCCAAATACATTGACTTCAAAGGGAGATAAGGAACTCAGCAATCAACTTGTATTGTGGTTTTTTACAAAATTTGTCAAGAGGAAAGTCTTTGCCACATCAGCCATGGTATTTTGGTAAACAGCCGAAATAACAAAACTTGTGTCAGTGTCCAAATATTTCTAGACCCAACTGTAAATAAACCCATGTAAATATAACAATACTTTTAAATAATAAATTGGTAGAAGAAACAAAAACTAGTTTTGAGACCTCGTTTTATATCATCCAAGCCGAAGTATGCATCATTTTTGCACAAACACTAATAATAAGGTAATTACGCTGGCATTTCACCATAAATCATGAAATATAGTATTTCCTTCCCACCCATTTTAATAAAACTGTCAGTATGTAGTGCAAATTATATCTAGCATGCCTCTGACAGTTTGAAATAAAAATAAATACCTTAAATTATGTGTGAAAAAGAGAACATATGTTCACACTTATTTTCTTAAATGTCCCTCTAATGTTTTACAATTCAGATAAACCTTTCAGTGCTCTTAAAACCAAGGTGTTATGAAAAGGTTAACATTCCAAGTCAAACACTTTAAAAGCCGTGATTTTTTTTCTACATGGAAACGCCATATGATATTCTATGCCAATACTTGCATTGCTGTACATTAATCTTTAGTCATGCTTAGATTATAACAACCAAATATACTGCTACTGTATCTAGGTAATTAGTGGCTTATCTCCCGGAGATATCTAACAAGTTGTACAGCCCATCCTTCTGTTCAGTTACTATGGTTTGAGGTTTCAGATCAAGTTACGGATTACTTTCCAGGAAGAAGGGAAAATAGCGCTTAGAAAGATTCTTTTTTTTCATATTGTGGTTATATATATTTTTTTTCTTTTGTGCTTTAATGTATAAAAAGCATTAGCAATCTGAACAGAAAACAACGTTTTTTAGAAGTATAATTTTGTTTTGTGCACAATCGTATTTTGTTACGACTATATTCTACAAAAGCAGTTTTCTCCGACCGCAATCTTGCATGCTGAACTCAGAGTACCTATTTTGTTGGTCTTTAGGCTGTTATTATTCCCAACCTCTGAAATTAAAACATGCAGGCAAAGTCACAGAGACTATTTCAGTATACTTAGAAATTCACAGTCAGCTTGACTCACACTGTTTCTTCCAAAGTCTAACAAACTGGCCTAGTGTAGAATTACACTGAATATCAGAGCATAATAGCCTCTCTTATGGTAAAACTTCCTATAGAGTTAAGGGTTATCATGTTGCCGTCCAAGTAATTCGTATTTTTGTGCTATTGTTGCAAAACACAAAAATGAATGAATGTATACCTCTGTATGTCACTTGTCATGCGTCCTTTGGTTTGGATATAGTCTATAACTTTGCGATGCATTTTGGATATTAATAAAAGTTGTTTCAAAAGTGTGAATGGATATATACTTTAATATCACTTGTTTAATTTGAAAGTACACATTTTGATGAATAACAACTTGAAATCAAATAAACAGAATTAAATTATACCACGGCATTAGTGAATATATCTATAGGAGCATGATGATATAAGAAATATATGACAATAATCCCGTATTCCCCAAAACAGAACGTTTAAATTGAGTCAATTATTTATTGATATTCTATATTAATCTTTTGTCATGCTTAGATTGGAACAACCATATATATTGCTACTGTACATATACAAATCCTCATATATATATACCAAACCAATCTTGACCAAACTTGATGTTGAGAAGTACATGAAAATCTAGTCATGAAGTATATGCATTTGACCCTCACATGTCTTCAATTTTACTTTTGTCTCAGGCTGAATAGAAATATGGAAGCTATTTGAGAGTATTGCTTATTTTGTTACATGATGGCTAGTGATTTAATGCGTTGAATACCATACTTAAAGGGGCAAACAAAGCACCAAAACAGCTTTAGCTTAATGAAGTGGTTTAGGTGTATAGATTATGCCCTGCAGTCTCATTGCTCAATTGTCTGCCATTTAGAAGTTATATCACTTTATTTATGCAGACCTATCACACCACCCCTGGCTGTTACTCACACAACCTCCCTACACACTTCCCTAAAAAGAGTCACTTTTTGTGTTTCACTTATTGCACAGTGTGTTTAATTAAGAATTTCTTGTTGTTTAGTCATGTTTATACACAGAAAGACATACAAAAAGTGACAATTACCAAGAAACATCCTCAGACTTTTCGATATGAAAATCTCCATAGTTTTAAGGCTACTTCTATTTATCAATATTATACAAACATTTTGCGCTATACTTTATTACATATATTTATAGTGGTGACACAATCTACACTAAAAATAAAGCAATCTGATGAAGCCGTAACCACAGAGAGATGCGCCATCATGTACATGCATGCACATTTACGCACACTTCAGGAAGTACTGCAAGCGACACAGACTGATAGGGAGCTAGACACTAAGCTGGGGATTTCAAGGACACTGTAGAGGTTAAAGTGCCTGAGTTTCACCATTTGACTTCTTAGCTGGAGGCCACTGGGCCTCCCTCTCTGTTTCCATTACCAACGGATGAGAGGTAGAAATTCCTGAGTAGAAATGTTGTTACTCTCCTGAACTAAGCTCTGCAATACAGGGCTTAGCTCGGGAGATCTAATAAACTGTATCTCTACCCAACCTCACTTATAAAGTATAAATACATAAAGCACTAAATATGACACCATGACAGCATCCACTTACATTTGCTATAATGAGCAGCAACATTAAAAGGAGAAAGGTCTCCTTACTACTAGACTGGGAAATACATTGAACCCCAAATTTAGGTAAAAAAATTCAGGGGGGTGAAGGTTGTCACAAAAATGGAGTCCCAGATGCAGTTACTTGAAGTCACACTATCCCCATGTGTGACATATGAAAAGAACACAGGTCTCCTGATCACAAAATCACTGTGGGTCTCTCACATGGTGTCAGGAATACTATAGTAAAGTCCTGTGTTAGAGTAGTTTACATTGCTTAAACATGCCAATGCTACACTTGGAAGTGAAATACATAGTACTGCAGCCCATAAGCGAGCACTTCAGCAGCACTTAGCTTCTTAAGGGCCACAGTTCACTCCAGTCAGGCACATCATCAGCGATACTTATTGCACACACAGTGAACCCACACCTGTCGGCTTAACCCTCCCACTTCTAATCTCAGACGTGCCAAACTACACAGAGCTGCAGAAGTTCAGTTTACTTCAGATAGCACTCCTTATAATAAGCTTAGTTCAGTCATCACTTTGTGCAACAATGGCCGGGTTTACACAGCAAGTTTGTGTACAACCACTTTGCAGTAAACCTTTCTCAAGCTGCAAAGACAGACCTGTTACATATAAACAGGATATGAAACCCTTGAGCAACAGGCTGGAGTTCAAGATGACAAATATTAATAGCTATGATTACTACTGTAAAGTATTTCACTTTATGTCACATAAGAACCTGACAAGAGACTGTTGGCAAATTTGCAGAAACGTCCGGGTTTGCATGACTTAATAACTGTAAACATTCATTAAGAGAAAAGCTAGGCATGTACACAACATACCAGGGACTAAATTTGTTCAGAGAAACTTCACAGCTGTAACCGACCAAAGAAATTTGTCTTGTGTTGTTGATTTAAAACAAACAAAATGTACATGTTTTTTGGGAAGAGATGCATGATGGGAGTACAGAGAGAATTCTTTCCATACCGCTCTGTCAACTGCAGTAATGAGGCTAAAGCATGCATCGGACATTCTTAAACATACTTTGTAGCTTTCATAAGTGTATATGGAGTAAGGTATCTTATAACAAAATATACGCCTACATCTCTCTGAATAAAATAACTAGATAATTAAATGTTTTTCCCTGTGCATAGTATACCAACCTTGTTTTATATATCTAACCCCTAATTTTTACTATTTTTTTTGTAAACTAAGATGATCACTTTTATTAGACAGAAACAGTCTAATACAGTGGTTCCCAAACTTTTTAGATTTAAGGCGCCCTTAATATTTCAATATTTTTCCAAGGCACCCCAAGTCAAAAACATTTCTAGGTTCTATATATGTACAGAACTGCGGCATATACTGGGCCCCTAATCTTGGGAATGACACTGGTAGATTATTTAAAGAAACAATCCAGGCACACTAACCACTGCATTACATTGCAGTGGTTATGGTGACATTAGTGCCGTAGTACACTCCCAGGGTAAGTAGTCAAACTACGGGATAGGGGCTGTAGTGTGTGTGTGTGGGGGGTGCAATATGTGTGTATTAGGGGTGCAGTGTGTTTGTGTGTGTGTACAGGGGTGCAGTGTGCGTGTGTGTGGGATGCAGTGTGTGTACAGGAGTGCATTTTGTTTGTGAAGGATGTAGTTTGTGTGTGTGTGTGAGGGGTGCAGTGTGTGTGTATGTGGGGCAGTTTGTGCATTAGGGGTACAGTGTGTGTGTATGTGGGGCAGTTTGTGTGTGTGTGGGTGCAGTGTGTGTGTGGGTGCAGTGTGTGTGAGGACTACAGTGTGTGTGTGAGGGGTACAGTGTGTGTGAAGGAGCAAGTTGTGTGAGGGGTACAGTGTGTTGGGGGCAGCATGTATCGGGGTAATGTGTGTGTGTATGGGGGTAGTGTGTGTGTATGGGGGGCAGTGTGTGTATATGCGGGTAGTGTGGATAAATGTGTGTATGAGGGGGCAGTGTGTGTGTATGGGGGAGCTACTGTGTGGTGTGGGGTCTGTGGGGGTAGGAGGGCAAATTAATAAGTATATACTTTATTTATTTTTATTAAAAATAAAAATGATGTCCCCCCTCCCTGCTTACCTTTGCCTGTAAGGGGGGATATTTCCTGCAACCCCTGGTGGTCCTGGTGAGGAAACCCTGGTGGTGACAGTGAACTCTAGAAGCCTCAGGAGCTGCTAGAGTTCACTCTCGCAAGATTCGGAGCGTTGCCGTGGTAACTGCGGCAAAGCTCCGAGCTCGCGAAAGTAGAAGCCGGCGGGGCTGCATGTTAGAGCTCCCCCGGGTTCTCTCTCTCCCTCCCCTGCGGCATCATAGCACCGGGAAAATAACTTCCGGCTCCTCTGTGTGCCCATTGGCACACAGTTTGGGAACCGCTGGTCTAATATATCAGATATATTTCTGATAACATCATGATGCTAAAAAGTGCCATATGTGTCATTAATCTATTATGTTTCATATAGAAACATGTGTTTTAGAAATATTTTGGTTACTGTAGGATACAAATTCAGGTGCACAGAGACAAGTTCAAGTACACAGCAAAGAATCTATAATATTTAGGAAATAAGCTAACCTCCACTACCAGCCATCCAGTCTCACTTTAGTTGGTGACATGGGGATGCCGTTCCAGGGGTGCCCATTAAAAGGTATTGGAAGCATCTATTGCTATAGTGACATTGCTGGTGCAAGGGATTGTGAACCGTTTAAGATTGTTAATGGCTCTTTGACAATTGATTTCACATGGCAATAAATACTGAATATGAGATAAAATGTTAACACAATTATCTTTAATATCACACTGAATTCCTGTATTTTTGCTGTGGTTTAAGGGTATACTCTAACCACCACAGCTCAGCTTATAGATTTTGTTGTCTAAAATCTCTAGGCAGCATTAATACTTAAAGGACCACTATAGTGCCAGGAAAACATACTCGTTTTCCTGGCACTATAGTGCCCTGAGGGTGCCCCCACCCTCAGGGACCCCCTCCCGCCCGGCTCTGGAAGGGGAAAGGGGTAAAAACTTACCTTTTTCCAGCGCTGGGCGGGGAGCTCTCCTCCTCCGATCCTCCTTCTCTCCTCCCCGTCGGCTGAATGCGCACGCGCGGCAAGAGCTGCGCGCGCATTCAGCCGGTCACATAGGAAAGCATTCATAATGCTTTCCTATGGACGCTAGCGTGCTCTCACTGTGAAAATCACAGTGAGAAGCACGCAAGCGCCTCTAGTGGCTGTCAATGAGACAGCCACTAGAGGATTAGGGGGAAGGCTTAACCCATTCATAATTATAGCAGTTTCTCTGAAACTGCTATAATTATGAAAAAATGGGTTAACCCTAGAAGGACCTGGCACCCAGACCACTTCATTAAGCTGAAGTGGTCTGGGTGCCTAGAGTGGTCCTTTAATAGAAAAGATGAGTGCATACAGTGAAAGTTAAAGGGACAATATAGGCATCCAGACCACTTCATTGAGATGAAATGGTCTGGGCGCCATTTCCCTCCCATTCCACCATTTTAACACTGCAGCTGAAAACACTGCCTTTCTGCACAACGGCAATGTTTTTATTGAAAATGTTAAAAGACTAAAAGAGTGGTTATCATTTAGACTACAAGAGTAAAACTATTTTTTAGATGGTCTCAGAGAGATGCGTTTTGCCGTACATGCGCACTAGCCTCCGGCATCTGATCATCGCTGCAAGGAAGAAAAGGCAAATAAAATAATTTTTTATTCCCTGCAGGCAAAGGGACCGTTGAGCTAAACTGCCAAAATTACACTATATTGTTATGAACAAACATTTGAAATACTCTTGTGTTGCTTTAAGATGATGTCCTCAGCACCCTAATATTCCAAATCAAAACTTTACACTGAAATGTAGATTACTTTGAATGCAACATACTTACCATTCACTGTATGCGAAGAATTATAATACCGCTCTGTACTGTAAAGTTCAATAGAAACTCTATATATTTGTCATCATTAACCGTGAAATCACCTTCCCATTCAGTGCCGTCTCTTGCACGAGTGGACATCTCCTGAAAATGTAATTACTTAGCAGTCTCAAATGACAGCATCAAGAAGTCTGTGTCATGTAAGATCACACTAATCCTTTTGTGACAAACGAAAGGCAAAGATAGTGGATGTGGAAGTTAACCCATTGAATGCCGAAAGGGAAGAAAATGAAAAACAAACACAAGTTCACTTAAGTCCCCTTACAAGAGCCACCTTTGTGTTTTAGCACTCCAGATTCTCAGGTAGTCCTTGCAAGGCTTAATTAAAAGTATAATATGTGGCTAGTTGACGAAATGACAACCAAATGCATTGTCATCAGTAAGTTATCATTTTTATCTTCTCCTTTATAACCTTTCCTTTTCATAGTTCTGTTTGCATAACATTTGCAACTTGGGTGGTATACTGGCATTAGGATACATTCACATGACGAACTTGTTAATAAGAGATGTTAATTTGAGAACATACGATTTCACAATACATGAAGTTAGAATAAAAAAATAAAACAATTCTTAACAGTTCAAAACAGTATTTCTAAGTACTTACAATAAAAGTTTTGTCGGAACAGTAAAGCACTGCTCCACATTTTTGTGGAAAATAAACAGATTTTTAGTAATTTCTGTTATCGCCATAGGATGTTATGGCATTTCTGAGAAAATTGCTACATGCCTGGCTCTATCACGCTTACTTCCAAAGCTGGCTGACAGTATTTGTTTCTTCAGCAGAGGCAGCCTGATGCTTAGGTTTAATGATGTTTAAAAGAATATTGCAAGCACCATAACTATTACAGTGTGCTGTAGTGGTTATGGTGTTAGGAGAGCCTTATGTGCCAGGTTTTGCTCCCTACCTTAGAGAGCTACCTCATTGGCTGAGAGTGATCCGCTGATGCTCTCAGCATATATTTTTTACAGAAAATTCAGGTTTACATACATTACAAAAAGAAAGTAGACAGCACAATCTCTAAAAGTGCCAGCAATTTAATGTGTGACAAAATAAATAAACAAGCAAACACAGAACGGCACCTTGCTGTGATCAGAACACGCATTTGGAAAGGTTTCAAACACACTGCACTTATTGGTACCATTTTTGCCAAAAGACTATTGATTAAGTAGTGAAGTATTTTATTTCCAATGAGACAGTGTTTTGCTTGTTAATTAAATAGCTAACTGATGTTCGTTTTTTTTTGATTTCGCAAGCTGCAGGCTATTGTCTGATGTCCATGCACATTATTAAACAGGAATGAATGCTAAAAAAATATATGTGGTTTTAGGGTGGAAGAAGTGTGAATACATATAATTATTGCACTGAGTTAAGTAGATGGCAACCACAGGCAGATACATAATTGGTAGCAGACTTTAATAAGCAGCTTTCAATTGACAGTTTGTGTTTCACGGTATAAGTAATGCTTTGTTTCCTTGGTTGCAAACTGGCACCTTGGCATAAACTGGCTGCGTGATTTTATAAAAAGATTTATAGATTGTAAATTTGCAGGAAGAGTAGCCTCAATTCCTCCTGTGCCAGTATGTACCTATGCATGTTTTGTAATTAATGCTACAGCTCACTAGATGGCATATTGTTATAATTCTGTTATATTTTGCATCACTGTAGCATGTACTAGATATTTATTAAATAATAATTGTAAAAAAAGTTTGGCAATATTTTAGAAAAAATCATAAAAATGCCTTTAAAGCATGCAGTGTAATGAAAATGGATTTGAAAATAAAACATGAAATGTATATTAACTGTAGGGAACCTAAAAAAATAACAACCATTTTTAAAAGACTTTAAGTTTCCTTCTTTTATTCTGACCTCTGTCCTAACATAAAATGTATATTACAAAATTAAGAATACTTACGTTGTTTCCAGCGCCATGACACCTCCGCTGCTGCTGCCCGCTCTGCCTCCATATCTATCTGCATGCTTGCTGACTTTCCTGTGATCTCGTCTAATATAATCCTTCTGGTAGCTCATACCCAATCAAATGAGGTGGAGGTGGGTAGCGACTAGAGGTATATTTGGCCCTTCAATGTACATTGTACAATATATAAAATGGCAATGTTTTATATGGAAAGGTTAAAACGACAGGACCACTGCACTCAGACCACTGCAGTGAGATAAAGTGGTCTGTGTACCTCTAGTAGTCTTTAAAGAAAAAAAATAAAAACCAAAGAAAACTCCATATGATCACTTGTCTAGAAAACAACATCATTAAAATTGGCTTCTGGACTTTGAGTATGCTGTGTGCATGAAAATCATTGCACATCCTCTCACACTAGGCAAACGTTTCTTGTATCCATCATGTGCTACCATCATTTGAGCTTGAAAAATACTTTTGCTAGCCAAAATGTTGCATTGCATGCTTTAATAAATCTGAATCTGGACTTTTATCCAGTTTTTTACCTGCTGGTCTGCTTCTTGTTTTTTTATTTGTTTGTTTTGTTTTTGCTGCAGTAGAGCTGACCGGCTCTGGACTGGATGCAGTTGGATTGTCCTAATATTTATGTGTGCATTCCCCTTTCTTCTATATCAGAAATAACTGGCAATCATGGTAGACATCTCTTCCTTAGCCATAGTGCCATTGTTTCAACAATGGTGAACTAGATATAAAGTGTTTTGCATGAAATGCCCAATACTTTTTTTCCCCTCTCCTCCTTATTTCTTCTGTTGTGTGTAATAAGTTTTAAAATGTAATAAAGTTTATATGTTCTAGTACCATCGTGAATTAAGTCTGGCTTCTTTGACATTTAAATATTTGCTTACTTTGCTGTCTATGGTGGAGGAGTATAGACTGCTGCTGTTAAAACAGGTAGAATTCGGGGGGTGGGGCCTGACCATCATGACGGTTAGACGTACCTGAACCGAGCTCTCACACAATCCTGCCAATTAAAGTCTATTTCAGCCTATTTAAGTGAGACCTGAGACAGCATGAGCTGCCCACTTGATCCTTACCACAGAGGTTACGCTGTGGGGATGATAACAGAATTTATCGAGGCTCACATACAGTTTGTTGAATCATGCGAACTGGTGTGCTTCAGGAGAAGAGGCGGCCGATCTTCCAACCTGGAGGCACCCCAAAGCTGTCAACACAAGCACTTGCCGTTAACCCCCATTTTGGACTGGCGGGGGGATCCCAGTCCACCCAGGGAAGGCTACCACTGTACTGCAAACGTCTAGGATGAAGCAAAGAGAGGAGGATGGCGTTCACAGCACAGCTTATCTTGACTGCGGTACACTAAATGTCCTCACAAAACTGGACCAACTCTTTGATGATTTCTGGTGCAAGCTGGAACACAGGCTACACACACCGGTCCTGATTTCTCCCTCCGTGGACCCTCTCCGCACCTCCATTGGAAAACTCTTCCTTAGGCTGTCCACAAGGCCTAAACACAAGGACCAAATGTCGGCAAAGTAAATATGCAGCTCCAGTAACACGCCTCACATAAGCGGAAGCAAGCACAGACGCATGTAACCACTCAGACCCATAAAGAAACGCATCGGAAAACAGAGGTGCCATGGTGAACTCTAAAACTTGCTGAAGACTTGACTAACCGGCTTTCCTCTGGGCTCCATGACGTATGCTTTCTTGAAGTGGGAATGTACCCTGACCTTGGAGTGCATAGGCTGAGCATAGGTTTCTGGGACTGAGCTGTGTAATTATGTCCTTCTGCCTAAATAAGTGCATCTGTACTTGCTAATTGTCAAAGTTTTTCATTTCTTTGATTTCTTGGCTTCCAGCCTTGCAAATTCTTAATATATAATCCCATTTAACCAACTGGGGGCCTCCTAGGGGAATTATTCTGTTATCTTTATTATGATTTTCTCTTGTGTTACACTTCTAACCTCTGTGTCTAAAATGCATAATGCCTAATGTTAAGACACGAATGACTAGCCTGACTATAGACCTTATGTTTTATTTATAAAAAATTGTGCAATCTCTAAGCCATGGCTATGTATAACCCTGTTAGACATTAGGACACTCGCTAAGACTGTTGTGGCACTGCAAGTATGTTTGTTATCATTTGCACAACAAAAATAAAAAATAAAAAAAACAGGTAGAATTCTTCTAGATTCAGTTTTGTCGAGCCATTAATTCTCCACTATTTTTATTGTTTTAGGTATAAGTTTGAGACTGGTCAAATAAAACTCACGTGTTAACTCAAAATCGGGATTGCAGAAATTTGTTTAGAATTGTTAAGGAATGTGAAATTCTGATAGATTTATAATAAATAGAACAAGGATCAGGAAAGAAATGTAATTACTTTGAAGGAAAAAGCACACACTATAACAAGAGGTTGATTCACTAACCATAATAATAGGGTAGACGCAGCTTAGCCATGAACAGGTAATTTTAAAGATTATAAGTCCAGTGATGATGCTATTTATGTACCTTCCTCTTTTAAAGTAAAGAAAGATGACTCCAAGAATGTAATAGTGTCAATAAGCTCAGTAATATTAAGGTGATACGTGAAAGACTTATTTACTAAACTCCAAATTGTAGTGAATAGGAAACTGAATTAAAGAATTTAGGCTAAATCAGTCAAACATGTACATTTTGACTAAATTTTGTTACCTGATTTTAAATAAATAAACTTCAAAGTATCTAAAAACAGCAGTAAACTTTTACAAAGCCTAAATATTTTTGAAGAGTGGAGTTTAATAGCAATGGCTTATCTATCCATTGTTCTTAGATGCATAATGCATATATAGTTAGACATAATCCTGAGTTTAAAGGAACACTAACTAGAAATCTATAAAAAAAAAAAAAAAAGCAAAAAAAAAGCATTTTCTTAAATAGTTTTAAAATTATATATTAAAACTGCCATAACATTTTACTCTAATTCACAGCTAGAAAAGTCTCCTAACTACAGTTTGCTCTACCCTTGCTGAAGTCATCAATCACCATGACTTAAGTCCAATTGAAGAAGCATAAAGAAGCATTATGGACACATGGTGCATGTGTGGCAACTGTCCTGAACCCCCAATCCAATGATTTGCCAATGCACAGCATTCACATGATTTGACACTGGACATTAAACAGATGAAATTAAAGAAAGCCCCTAGTGTCTCTGTCTTCGAGCTATTAGTACATAAAGGTACGGCCAATTTAAACAGTGCTGTTTTCACTAATTTCAGTTGCAAGGCTGCAGGTGCAGTATTCATGCAATAAATTCATTAACATGAAGACATTTTGGTGCTTAGATTTCCCCTTTAACAGGTTAGTCCAGGCAGATTGACTACGTTAGTGTTTTCCAGTGGTCATGGTGTAAGCATTTAAATATGATACACTGCACACACAGATATTTAATGTTGCTGCCAGGCATATATCTCTTGCTCTGGATTGGCTAACATTAATTACGTGTGTTTTCCATGTACAGGAACTCATTCATTGGCTGAAAACGGTCATTTATTAGAGAGCCCCGTCATTGTAAAACAGTTTGCTCTATTACCTTAGCACAGTGCCAGGATAGTTCTAGGCACCACAACCACTACAGTGGGCTGTAGTGGTTATGATGCTTGGCTTGGACTGGATCAAAGAGGAAGTATAGAAAAACAACAGTGAAAAAAGACCCTAACTCATTAAAACAAAATTAGGTCTGCTAACCATTAACAAATAATATTTTATGCCAACAAGGAAGAGTTTTGTAATTCATTTCAGAGAACCTGAAACTACATTTGCAACTGCACACAGTCATTTGGTTTTGATTATTTGTGTTAAGATGGGTGATTGGCAAGAGAAGATACCATCATATGAAATAGGTGTAGAAGTCTTAGTTAAAACAAACATAACTGTCAGAGCGCTCTGACATTTTAACATTAGAACACTTAGCTTTTGGTCCTCTAGACCTAACACGAAAACAGGAGGTTTCAAAAGGTGAGGATTTATTTGACGGATAGGAATAACTGAATACGACTTTTTCATTTCTTATACTCCAAACAAATATATATATTGCATTTAAATCCAAATTTGTGAAGTGCAACATAACAGAATAAATCTACCACTTTTCCTAATCCAAGTTCTCCATCATGCGATTTAAAGGTTTAAAGGTTAAAGGTGCAATATGAAGCCAAATTGCTCTATATGTCATGAATAAGACATTTATACATAAGTAAATCCTTATTTTAAATTGTAAGTCTCACATTATGTTTGTTCTGTTCGTTACCCTAATGAAAGTAGGTTTATTTCTAATTTTAAAATACCTAAATAATGACATTTTAGGTAACTTTAAAGTGGATACTCCAATGCACCATAACAACTACAACTGATTGTAGAAGCTATCATGCTAGCAGGGTGCATGTGTGTCTCTTTGTTTTTTTCGTCAAACAGTTTTTAAGTGATTTGCAAAAAACTAGAGGATTTGCTACCCAAAGTCCATCTTAATAACTTGTGATGTCCTCATTATTGATACAAGATTTAAATTGTGCAAACATGCATTGGGTACTTACACCATACAATGAGTGGTTTTAAGTAATGGGATCTGTAAAGATTTTAGACCGTGCCAAACAAATTTTAGTTTTATTGCTGTGAATATAGTGTATTTACACATAACAAAAAAGAGAGCTAGTAAACAAATTAGACATAGGATAGAAAAGACTAAACAAATTATTTAGATCCAGTTTACTTCTAAAGAGAGACATGTGCAAACTACAGGGGAATGTGTAAATCATCATACTATGTGTGATCGGAATAAGCAATTCTAAGTGCTGTTCTGGAACAGTTGAAAAAGTTCATAGTTTTCTTTTGATATATGACAAAAAGACAATATGTGATATTTTTCTGGTGATGCAATATCTGAGACATGAAAGCTATTGCTTACTTATTCATTCCCGGTAATATCCAGTTTAATACTTCTCTTCCCATGAGCCAGCATGCTTCGTTCTCCCACGTAAGACAGAATTCCAAAAGATGACAGAAGGCAGCATTGTCGAAAGCATGAATTCTGGCCAAAACAACACCGAAGGCTGCATATGGACTGACTCGCTTCCAGCTGTCCCTATACTTTACTTAAATGAAGGCTGTGAATCCTTCTAAAAGCTATTTAAGTCTTGTTTTTGCAACATTTAATATCTTCTGACATTTTTCAAAAACATATTTCACTTAACATGAAAAACCAAAGCATTCCATGGATAACTTAAATCCATAAAATAATAAATAAGACATTGTGTTACAATTAAAATCAGTTGGTTCCCATTTTTTTTTTTTTTTGCATGTTCATATTTCATTCCTTTCTTCCCATCTAACCCTCCCTTACAAATTGGACAGGGACAATACAGGACCTATCTAGTCAACAGAGGGTTGCGATGACGTTCAAGATTTTGTTATAATATATAGACTGGCAAAATGATTATTTTTGTTGTTCACTGCTTATGAAATAAATTTCTAGATGTGTCACTAAATAATAAAATTATGTCATAATGATTAAATATTGTATTATGAAATAATTAATCAAAATAGATTTACAGACTACCTTAGTTTATTGTGCATTCAAATACCAACTTTTAAAACGTTTGTTTCAGAAGAAAAGTTACCATCATTCTCAGTTCTACCTGATTAAACATTAATTATTATGCAGCATGGAAAGGTTTGAAATAAAATACTACGTATTTTCCCAATATTCCCAAACAATGTATCCCAATGTTTCCATATATTACTTGCAGATGTTTTCCACACTAAATGAAATATTCAATGGTATTGTACCTTGTTTAAACAAGACAGCCAATGGGAAAAAGTGAAGACTTAGGCAAGCATTAAATGCCAGATTTGAAGGTTAGTGGGATTTTGGTTAGTGTACTCAGCTGCAGGCATCAAATCCGTGCTTAGAGAGAGTGGCTAAATATTTGATTTCCTTTCTTTTTCTTTGGATTTTAAAATTGATTGAGTGGAAATAAGCTGGGCATATATTGTTCCACTGCAGCTGACAAACACACCAGCATTTGATGTAGCAACAAATTAAAACCGGCTTTTAACCCCAGGCAGATGTCTTGCAAAGACTATCATGATTTATAGGCATTTGCCTAACAACTTATAATGGAGGGGTTAACTCGTCTAAGGATGGAGACTGTTTATTCTGTTAGAGACATGTGGGGGTTATGTATAAAGAGTAATTTTGAAAACAAGATCTAAATGAGAGTAGTCACCCTGGAAACCAATAGAATGTTCCTGTTAACTCTTTACACTAGAAATAAACCCTATTGAAATATTTCTGTAAGTTAGGTCTGTTCATTTAAGCTACCAAAAATAACAAAAAAAGAAGAAAAACAAGAACAGAAGGAAAAAAAACAGTTCAACTCTCAAATGAGAAAAGGAAACTTGAGACAAACTTTCATTCAAGATTAAGTCGAAAAACCAAACAGCTTTCACAGATTTTATTGCTTATAAGTTAGTTTGTTATGTATATATTTGTAGACTGCAGAAATCACAAGATGGACACCACAAGATCAGTTTATCAAGCCAGGTGCAAAAATAAAATGGTGACTGTAGGCCACAAACAAGAGCCAACATGAAAGAACAGTACCTCACCATCAGTCTAATGTATGAAAAAGAGAGGGATTTAGTTGATGTTTCAGGATGGCAGAAAACACCCTCTTCTGAGCACGGAAATGTAAAAAAAAAAACGTGTGCATATATTATTAAAGGTTCAACACATTCCGTGTAGAGCGTATGTTATGTCTGCAAACTTGACATCACAAATCAGTTTACTATGTTCAAAAAGTAAACTAAAAATACATTTGGGGTATTTCATATGCTGTTTAGAGTATGGCAATAGTGGTTTCCAATGCATGCTTAGGCATTACTGTACTCAAGTGGTGTGAAATTTGGCTGAAGGCCAGTGAAATTTTATTCCAAAAATTTGCAGTTTTTACAGATATTTCTAACTGCGCTGAGGTATTGATTCTTACCAACTTGCTTAGATTTTATGCACCTCATTGTTTACAGAATATATCCCAGGTAATGCCTCAAGTAAACTGTACAAAATGTTCAACATTTAATGCATTATTTTTATTTGTTAGTTTTAAAACTAACATTTTTGTCATTTGTTTAAAGGTTTCATTGTGTGCAGACTGAAGTAAATGATGTGGAAAATATGGCACAAACTGATTCAAGTTCAACAAACGAAACGAATACAATGTGAAATATTCTATTCATTTTGCCATGGGATGAGAAACGGACAAAGCTACACACACAATTGTAATGGAAAAAAAAAATGAACAATTGGATGTAATTTATGAAAAAGAAAATATATATAGTATTCTAAAATTTACTATCCAGATGGAATATTGTAAATGCCAAGCAAACTGTAAAAAGTGTAGCACAAGCTGTTAGAACTTACTTCTTGATTTCCAGATTTGAAGCGTAATGTTTCACTAATGATATAGTCAATTTAGCACCATACTGAACGTCTGTTATGGTGTCTGTGTATTTTGGACTTTGGACAAGTGTAGTACTGGTTTTTTTTTTATGCTCATTATATTAATCTTCCAGGATAACTGCAAAAAGAATGTGTTTGTGTCATATTTCCCTCTCTGTGTCTATTTAACAAACGAATCTTATTTAAAAATCTTAATTAAATGTATACGCAATGCAGATTAAAAATGGTCAAACTGGATAAACAAATCTCCAACTCATTTCTGGGGCTACATTTTGAAACTGCCTTATCATTTTAAAGTCCCCTTTAAATGTTATACATGTGAAGTGTGGTGCAGTGCCCTCTAGAGGTATGTGCAAAAAGTGACAAGTTTGCAGTTATTAATATGTACATACATATTTGTTTAAACAACATGGCTTCCATCTTTTAGCTTGCAGGACTTCTGAAAACCCTACATTGGCCTTTATTTTAATTCTATTTTTGAGGAAAATTGCAGCAAATATAGAATTGCATGCTCTAGTAGGTCAGTATGTGATTAAAAGAACACTCTGGGTTTATACATAAAAATATACATTTATATGTAGGAGAGTGGTGGAGTCTCCTTACTTCGCCACACAAATACAGTAAAAATATTTTTTTTATTTTGGGGGGGGATTAGACATCTATGATCTCACTTTACTTTAATTAAAGTTGACTATAGCAAATTAAGTAATATGCCAACACCAGTTTAATGTGCATAAAATTAGTGGCCTTTTGCTCCCTGCAAGTGGTGGTGGGGCTTCAAGGGTTTCAAGACCAACAAAATACTAGCGCTTGAAAAGAATAATAAAGAAATAATAGTCTGCAATATGTTATAGTACACAAATTAGGGTTGTGCTTAGCGAGTAAATGTAGTAGTCGGCTGCCCAGGGCAAGAAGGATAGCATAACAACTACTCACGTTGTTTTTTATTTTTTTATTTTTTTTTCTCTCTCCTTCCCGTGTTTTTTTTTTATTAAGATTGATGTAAATAGATGCAACAGTTACAAATATAGATCTATAGTAAACCTTGGGTAATCCTTGGGTAACAGTTACAAATATAAATTTAAAATAATAGCTTGGGTAAAACAAAAGGAAAAATATAAAAATTAGGTATATTTAGTAATAGATTAATTATAATTAAAAAGTGAGAGAGAGGGAAGGAAGGGGGGGGAAGAGAGGAAATGTGTATGATAGCTTTTTTTTTTGGGTTTTGACATTTGCTACTAGCTTGGCCTCGCATTGAGTGGGTCTTTTAGTCACGCCCTCTGGCCGTTACAGGAAATATGGGTATCCCTGAACAGGCCATTAATTTATCATTCTTAATAAGGGTGTATATGTACTTGATGTTTTTTTTGGATGTTTTTTGGTTGTGATTTCTCTTTTTTTTTTTACTACTTGTGTTTTATTTTTTATTTTGTATTATTTGAAGTCAGAGAGTATTGCTTGTTATTCTAGTTTTCTTTCTCTCAAGCGGAAGCACAGCATAAATATTAGGAATGCACAGGTAATTAATAGTGACTTAAGTCCAAATATGGTAAAAGTTTTAAGTGTTAGAAAGATGCAACTGAAAAATAAATTAGCAGAAACAGAAGAATATATGAGAGCATTAAAATTGAAATTTTATATTCACGGCAATAAAGCAGGAAAAATGTTAGCTAATATGCTAAAAACGAATAATCTTCAAACAAAAATCTCCTATATGATCTCGATGAATAATTGTAAATTATTTAACCCAAAAGATATTGTAGCTGAATTAGCAAGTTATTATAGGAAACTTTATAATTTAACGGAAGACTCAAATATATTAGAGCCTTCTAGCTCTTTTTGGAGGAAATAGATCTTCCTAAAATTTCAGTGAGTCAACAATAGATGTTGGTGGAGCCATTTACAGAAGACGAAATAAGCAAAACTATATTGGCTCTTCCCAAACATAAAGCACCAGGGCCAGATGGTTTTTCTAACTATTATTATATTAACATGTAACCGATCTTGACACCATTTCTTACAAAGCTTTTTAATAGCTTTAAAACACCAAGTGCGATACCCCTGGAAATGTTGGAGGCATTTATAGTAACCCTTCCTAAGCCTGGTAAATCACCAACAGAATGTGCCAACCTCAGGCCCATTTCACTCTTAAATGTAGATATAAAAATATATGCTAAAGTATTGGCATCTCGAATAAAACCGATCCTATTGGGGCTTATTTCAGAGGTGCAAGCTGGATTTGTTTCAGGTAGACAAGTAGAGGATAATACAAGACATTATATTAATCTTATAGAATGGGCAAGTATTAATAATTATCAGGGGATTTTGCTTGCTTTGGACGCTGAAAAGGCATTTGATCATTTGAATTGGGGTTATTTGGAGCATGTCCTCCAGAAATAAAATTTCCCACAATCCTTTGAGAACAATATTATGGCATTATACTCAAAACCATCAGCGAAGGTTATGAATACTGGTTTTATATCCTCTAAATTTGAGATCTCAAATGGAACACGCCAGGTGTGCCCACTTTCCCCATTCATTTTTATAATAACCTTAGAGCCCTTGATTAGACACATAAAACAACATGCTGGTATATGTGGATTACAAACCCCGATTGGGGAACAAAAATTAGCTCTTTTTGCTGATGATGCACTTTTATTTGTATCAAAACATAAAGAATCATTACCGTATTTAGTAAAACTGTTGGAAAGATATAGCATGATCTTCTATTATAAAAATAATGTTAAAAAAACTCAGGCGTTACCGTTGGGTGTACCTAAAGCAGAGATAAATGGATTAGCAGGTACTTACTCGTTCGATTGGCGCAAAGATTTTCTAACATACCTGGGGATAAAACGTACTAAAACGAGCTCTCTCTTAATTAAGCACAATCAAATTCCTTTATTACATAAATTAAAAGATCAGCTAAAAAACTGGGGGGCTTTGGGGACATCTTGGTTAGGGTGTGTACATACAATTAAAATGATGGCCTTACCCCATATATTGTATCTTTTTCGAACTATTCCTATGGCTGTGCCAAAAAAAGTATTAAAAAAATTTCAACATATGTTTAACTCATATATATGGAAAAAAAACGCCAAGGGTAGCAGCTAGGCTTACCGAACTTCCATATCTACAAGGCGGATTGGGCATTCCTAATATTATTAAATATTATCAGGCATCTATGTTGTCCTATGCTTTTGCAGTACTTTTCCGTCTAAATTCACCAGTATGATTAAAACTGGAACAAGCTTGCGCTAAACCCTATTTAATAGAAAAGCTTTTATGGAAGACCTCAATGAATGGGTCAATAGGCAAAAACATGCTTTCTACGACAAAATGAATGCTCTATCATTGGTCAAAATGGACTCCTAAATTGCTAAAAGGTGTAAAGCTATTAGTCTTAGCACCATTATATGTAATAAAGTACTTTATACAAGATTTAAATTTGAATACTTGGGAAACTAATGGCATTAGTAAAGTGCATATGTTATATAATGAGGTAGGGATCAAATCATATCCTAGTTTGCAGGCATAGTTTGCCCTTCTGAATAAAGAGGTATTTTCGTATTTAAGGATCAAAAAGTTTTGTTAGAAAATAAGCTGTCAAAATTAGATATGGCCTTAGTGACTTGGTTGGGTAAATTCTGTTTGAACCCTAATATGGAGAGTAAACCTCTTTCAATATGCTATAAAAGCCTTTTATATGTAAAATGGGGAAGAAAAGTTGCCTTATATGATATTATGGGAACGAGACCTATTAAAAACCTTTGATCTATTCCATTGGTATCAAACCATAAAAATCACTAAACAAATATCTCACAGCCTTACATATTGGGAAGCTTATAGCAAAATATTAATGCGTTGGTATTTAGTTCCTGCAAAATTGTCTCGAATGTCTGAAGCTACCTCTGACAGGTGCTGGAGGTGTCAAAGGGAGAAGGGAACTTTATTACATATTTTCTGGGAATGCTCTCGTCTTGCACAGTTTTGGAATGATATTAAATTATTAATTCAAATTTTAATGGATACAGTAATACCAAATTTCCCTGAGTTCTATCTTTTACATATATACCAAGATTGGAGTTGAATAAAAAATAATGTAGTTATTATTCATATATTAATCGCTGCAAAAAATAAGCATTGCTCAAAATTTGAAAAAAACAATACCACTAAATATCTTGGAAGTGCAGGAAAGAGTAGACATGATGTATCAATATGAGAGAATAGTAAATAAAATAAAAGGAAGAGAAGGTGGCCATGAAAAAGCATGGCAAGTTAGGTTAGCATATAGGTGTATGGTATAAATATAGGTTATAGCAAGAGGAGGAATAGACTAAAACAGATATGAAGTTAAAGCGTGTACATTATTGCATATTAATGAATAATTGATAGGGTATGACTGCAAAGCTGAAAGATTTAAGCAAAAAATTGTTAAAACTGTTAAACTGTTAAACAGGACAAATATGCTGGGCATATTTAATAATTTAATTTATTTTATTTATTTGTTTATGTATTTTTATTTTATTTAATTTTATGTTATTGTGTTTTATTATTGTTTATAATTTATGTTGTTTTTTCTGTGCATGTAAGAAATGAAAATAATAAAAAAAATTAACATTGAATTTTTTTTTATTTATTTTTTTTTTAAATAAAGGGATGTTACCTCAAATCCAAAGGCAAGATGTCTACTTGTGCAGTTTCACTCCACCACCAGGGACATCATCAGTAATCAGATGATCACTCGGGCCAATAGAATGCTTTGCTTAGAGAAGCACTGTAATGCAAGTCTCCTGAATAGCAACTGCTTTGCTGTGCTGAGAAAAGGCTTCTCATTGACAAGCACTGCCTCACCACAAAGCAAACTGGAAGACCACCTGCCCGGCTGTCTGATACTTTACAAAATTGCCTCTGTCTGTTCCTTTAATAGATATACAACTTTTACATATTCAGAAGAAATAAAATTCACCCCTCGTTCATGTTTTATATGACACTACCAGATTAAAATGTAGAAGTATCTTTCTCAAATGCAAGAACATTATACGGAGTACGCATGGGTTTTCTAGTTGATTACATGTATATGTCTTTGGATCTACTGGTAGATATAACATCATGAATCTGAACCTAACAGAAGCAATCAATTTACGGTACAATTGTTCACCAATTAACAAAGGGCAGAGCCAGCACAAAAAGATTTATTATTGTCGTGGGATGTTCACAGCCAACTCTGAGGCTGAAGTCACTGGAAAGCTTTTGACATTTTTGGACGAGTTCCATGCAAACTGCATTGATAACTTTCTCAAGTGTTTAACAGGAAACAAACTGCCAACACTGTTTCAGTTATATTCAACTAAACTCAGCTAGAGAGCGCAGCTCTTCTCCAAATGAAAAGAATAGAAGCTTAACTCTTATGCACTTTGGGAAATCCTTGGCCAGCAGTGAATCTGAATTTCTCTAAATGTGGTGCACATGAGCTGGATCAAAGTAGCAGCAGGTTTCTTAACAAACCCTTCAAAAGATTTATGGATTAAAATCCATCTCGGATATTCGCGAGAATATTTTTACACCCACATCTGCCTCTCTACCTGCCTTAAAGTCATCCAAAAAAAAAATAATAAAAAATATATATATATATATATATATATAAGAATTTTGATATCCATTTTATATTATCATTTTAAGTTTATTAAATGTCACACGCATGAAAGCATTTTGTGTGAACGGAAACTGCAAGTAAAACACTTGGTTGATGCGTTTCACTGCAAATAGCATGGAATAAAGTATTCGAGATGGGAACAACCCATCTATTAATGATGATTAGCAAAGAATATTGATGGATCAGTTATTTTAAGGTCTCTTTGTTCTTTAACTCATTGAAGATGAAGTAATCATGGAAGATGGGAAGTGCTAAGAATGAATGGATCCTGGCTTTCACGGAGGCCTGGGGCCGGAGGAGAGCCTTGCTAAGTCGCGTATCAACGGATACTGTCTTACAACTCCATGTTGTCAAGCCAGACCTAGAGACTGCCAGTATGCTATGGCCTGCTTGTGGAGTTGGATAATTCCTGTTTGCTGATATTTAAGCTTCCCAATCTTATTTGTGCTATAAGCATTAAAGAGTTCCATGTCATACATTTAAGTGCTTTATTTTGGTTCAGCAATATGCCTTGTTTTTCTTAATACTAGGTGATTTTACAAAGCTATATGGTACACACCAAGCCTGCTTTCACACACTCTTGTAGCATACCCATGTTTCCCATGTTACCTTGACACACTTATGCTAAACCTTAAACTTATCTAAATACTAGACATGCTTGACTGAGCCTGTTGTTTCTTAATATTACAAAAAAAAAAAAAAAAGTGCTGTACTTTTGATTGCTATTTACTGGTTACCTATGTACATTGATTATCTTGCTACTGCTGTTGGGGCATAGTGAGATTGTTTGTTCCTTCTGAAGCACAACAAAAATAAAGATTGACCAAAAAAAATAATAAAAAAATGAGTGGATCAGGGTCCAGAGTGAGTAAAAAAAGTTTAGGACTGGACAAGAAAGTAAGTAAGTGGAACAGCAGCAACTGGGAAAGACCCGGTCACAACATCGCAGTCTCCAAGGTGCATGTAATGCCGCAGTAGATGTAGAATTGGGTGAATTCAGGAAAATAAATCTAAACCCAATTACATATAGTCAACTCAATTTTAAAATGCTATATTTCATTCTAGGGTCACTGTCACAGAGTGACATTATATAATTTAATCTTATATATCTCTTGACCTTATTTATAAAATGGGAAGTTTTATTAAATTTATAAAAAATATTATTTGACTTAAATGGCGCCCATAAATGTACATTTGAATTCACATAGCCAGAAATAGAAACATATTGATGGGAGAATAAATCATTGTCCGTTATTCTTCCAGTTTTGTTGACACTGAATCTTAATTCTGTTTTTGTTAGCTTCGGCTTTGATTTTTTTTTTCACACTCCACAAAGAGAGAATTCAAGATCATATTATACTTTATATTTGTTTAAAAAACCTGAGTAGAAGTACAAAGAAGGCAGTCGCCTTTTTAAAACATTCAAGCACTTAAATGACATAGCTGAACAATAGGATTTACCAATTTGTACAATGCTAAAAAATTAACTCTGCATCAACATGCAAACAATCTAGCTCACATTTAGTTTCCTTTTCAACAATGCAAGTTGAATGTTAAAATGTTAAATATAGCACAGTATGTAGCTCCTCACTATTTAACATTTGAAGCAATCTTTCTAATAAAGGCCTCAATTGAGCTTTTCAAATGATTTAATATTTTGAGTAAACTTTTAACTTTTATTTAATATCATGACATTTTTTGAATATTTAAAAATGTTGATCATTTTTGATATATTGATATTTTTATAGATATTTTATATTGTTATATTTTGGAATAATCATTTTTAAAGTACTTAAAATATTAAAGCACTGATTGATTAAAACTCAACATGTGACGCATAAGCTCATGGTAAGGCACTGAATACAATGGATTTCTATAGGGAAGCTTAGATGTGAGATTGAGGCTTGTCACGCAAGTACACCAGTCCACAATGCTCCTCCATGAGAGACACAAATTATGTTGCGGGAGGCTGAGATGTGATGTTGGGAAAAGGTTAGTAGAACTTTTGATTTATTATTTTTTATAGTGGGGGTGGACTGTGTAAAGCTAGGGACGGGAACACTATAGCATTAGGAAGACAGGTTTGTATTTCTAACACTATAGT